>OZ038515.1:79596418-79676418 GCA_964036315.1 Acanthosepion esculentum
CGCTGAAATGCAAGGTAAAAAGAGGACGAGGCAAGAAATCGCCCAGTATTTATAGTGTAGGGAGAACGTCCCCTAGTGAACAGTTAGGAAATTAAAGAGGAGCTGACTCCGACAATAAGACTTTGTATAAATTGAAATTGTTATTTGTGAAAAATAGGATCTTGTTCATCGTCTGTGTCCTCCCAGTTCAACAGTTCTTATCCTATGCGATTTCTATCCGTGATGGTATAAGAATGAGTTTGTTCCATCTGTGTCTGCTACACTTGAAGATTTGAATTATTAAATCTGTGAGGTCAGCATCCACCAATCAAATGACTAGAGGGTGGGAAAGTGGAATACTGTTCCGATGTTTGTCGCGCAACACTTGTTCATGTCGAGTGCATACAAGTTGAAGAACCTTAAAATAATAACCTTTGAACCTTTGAACTTTTTCCTATCCAGTCATGTGTTGAATGTGTTCCTATCTATTAGCGTTTGTTTTTTATTAGATTTTTCTACTAGCGTTTGTTTTTTTTTTATTAATTTTTGAATTTTTTTCTTTTTGAATAACCCTGTAAATATGAACGAGGAAAATATAAAAAAAAGATGCAAGTAGTAGATAATATGAACTTGAAAAGTGATCAGTTTAGATAACTCGCTGATTGGAGTTCATGTCTCTATACAATCTTTTGATTTTATTGACATCTGACGGCTGTTGATCTTGAACTAAGAATTAGTTGAGAGTAGCCAGTAAAGTTCTTTGTTCACCGCTACGAAACTTTAAATCCTGATGTTCGGACGAAAATGTTCATTTCTGGACAAAAGCTATCAAACACTAATAGTTTGTTTGATTGTATTTACACTTTTCTAACTAGGATCCAAATTTAGAGTATCGAAAAAGAGCAGGAGGGGGGAAAGAAACTGAACGAAGAAAGGTGTGAGGTAAAAATGAAAAAGAAAGAAAACCCGGCGAAAAGAAGACCTAAATACACACAAAGAAGACTAAAAAAATGGCAACAAAAAACAGAAACAAGTTTATTGGTTGCTGATAATATTAGTAATCATCTATAACAATAATTACTGGATAATTTTCTCACAGATGAAGAGGAGTCTTGAGGCAACAAAGATATTTTATAGAAGAATGCTGATAAAATATCACAGAGAGTCCATATGAACAACGAGGAAGTTTTAAAGCAAGATGAAAACAAACTAAGGCCCGCTGAAAAGTTCATAGGCTAACCAAATTATAAATGTAATTACTTATATTTATATCTTGGTCAGCCTATGAATTTTTCAGCCGACGTTCGTATTTAGAATCAGAAAGAGACAATTGAAGTTTCTGGGGTCACATAATGAAGAGAGAACGACTGGAAGCAGAAGGAAACATCTAACAAAATAACGATGGCAAAACAGACACCGAGAGGGAGTACGGGTACGAGTTACGAAGAAGTCGTCGTGAAGAGCCATGATCACTCACGTTTTGAAGGGACACAGCACATAAAAGTAGACTACCTTATTCAGTTTCTGGAAAATGTCTTTTGTTATATCCCCATGCGCCAACGAATGTCACTTTTCATTGTCTGTTATTATACAGAGAGCAGAGAGTTGAATTGACTGGTTTTATTTTATCGTTTCCCGATATCGAATGAACACCGCTTTTACTCACTACTTCTGTCCTACAATTAAAGAGTCAACACATTCTTAATGCTGTCTTCAAATACCCTGTCTAATCTTACAAGGTTTTCTTCTGAATCTGCCATTAACTAAGTGCCATCCACATATTCTAGGGTTACGTCTGCGGATAATAAATACTGGCAGTTCTAGAATTCTGAGATTCTTTTTGCTATGAATCGTTTGTTCTCAATAAATATTACCGGTTATTTGCTTAATCCTCTAATGGACATCAAGTTTTCTAACATTTCAAAAAGTTCTTAGTGTCGCATCGTTTTGCCATCCATAAACCACAGGTGTTTTTGTGTTTCCCTTGATCTGTTTACTAGCATTCTAACCATAAACAAAGCCTTTCTCGTCCCAGCGTAGAAAATCTTTTGTTCATATTACTTGAGCAGAAGCTCTGGACAAATTATAGAGAATACTCGTGAATAGTTTTATTATGACCAGTCATGCTGATTGTAGGGTGAAATTCGCATTCATTTGCACTTTTTTTTTGGAGGTATGGGCAAAGCTATGAAAATTGACTTCAAACTAAAAAAAAAAAAAAAATGCTGGCATTAACCTAGGCTTGAACACAGACTACTGGTATTGCTAACATTAACTCTTTTAGCGACACTGAAGTGACTTCATTAACTGCTTAAAACTGCCGGAGATCAATTACGAAATCAGGCGTCAAACGCCGACTTTATAATTGCCAATTTAGACAATAAAACCATTTTATGAGTTAGAATTTATAGCCTCAATTGAAGTCTTGACATTGTTTTCACACTAAAAAGATCATTGCCAATAAACGCGTTGTTGGCGTCTGCAGATGAAAATGTACCAGGAAATGCCAAGCAGGAGATAAGGTTAACAGTTTTTATGAGGACGCTCATTACGAGTTATCTCGTGGTCGACAGTCATTGTATTAAATAGTAGCCACTTCTTACGAGGAAAGTATGACCAGGGTAATTCCTGCAGAATTTATGAGGAGAACCAATTCCACATTTCTTTACACAACAGAATTATGAAAGAAATAATTCGAATTATGACTGTCTTTGTAATGTGTTCATTCTAATTCGATTTCACCATCCGCGTCCCGCCATGTCGCTGAAAGAAAAGATAATCTTTTCAGACAAAAGCAAACGGACTTTTCCCTTCGCTTTCGAGGCCCCATACCAATCAATGGTTTTTCTGACGCATTGTTCGTTTTTCCGAACTGACAGTTCAACGCAAGTCTAGCTAATACAAATCGACGGGGTGGGGGATTTACTCGATCGGTCGGCAAGCTGAAACGAGGAGACCAACCATCTCAGTCTTTTCACTGTGTTTACAGCGATTGAATCAAAAAGCATAAGTAACTTCTATTGAAATGCAGATCCTGACCAGTTACACGAGACGCTAGGTAGTCACGATTACTTTATTAAGTACAACAGACAGAAAGAAAAGGCGAAGAGGATGTAAAGTCCGCTCAAATTATTCGAAAAAGCTTCATTGGTCGGAGATAAAAGTGACGGCTTGAACCGCTTTACTCAAATCTTCGGGTTGTGAAAGAAGACAAAGTTTTTCATTCGAATCATAACAGAACAGAGTTTGTAGAGCAATTCGGAATGCAAGTTTTGTTCAATAATGAATGTTTTTGAATATGATTT
Source organism: Acanthosepion esculentum (assembly GCA_964036315.1). Lineage (NCBI taxonomy): Eukaryota > Metazoa > Mollusca > Cephalopoda > Sepiida > Sepiidae > Acanthosepion > Acanthosepion esculentum. The sequence goes on from OZ038515.1 coordinate 79,599,703, forward strand.
TTTTTCTTTCAATTTAAAGATTAAAAAGATTATTTCATTACAAAAACCTTAGTTGTAAAAACTGAACAAGGATGAGAATTCAAATGACTCGTTAAATAAATATACTAAAATTATAATAATAGTGAATTTAGTGTACACTAAGTATTCGAAACAGGTAAATTCTCCACTAAAATGCTTCTCTAATTGTATGTAATCTATCTGTAGCGGACCGTGCGGGTGATGATGTGAAGAGATATCAGAAGGTTAAAATTTCCTGCTGGCCGGTCCAGCTACATGGGAATGTCGGACTTTAATTAAGTCCAAAGAAGACAAACAAGACCGATATACATGGGTAAACAAATATATATTAATAACAAAACAAGTTAAACAAAGACATGGACTGTTACATAGAGTTTGTATGGAGAAATTATGTGTGTGTGTTGTAAGTGTCCGTACGTACGTGTATTGTTCTTAGCGCGTTCCCAGAAGTTGGGAAACGCTGTATCTGAGAGAGGTCACATATTGGCCTAAGTGAAAATGAGAGAGATTTTACCTCACCTACGCGAGAGAGAGAGAGAGAGAGAGAGAGAGAGAGAGAGAGATCAGCCAGTATTTATACTCAGGGGAGAGAGAGACCCCTGTTGAAGGATTAAAGAACTGAGGAGGAGCTAACTCCGACATATCTATATATAAAATTCTGTGACTTTCGTTAGTCCGTCCGTCATACACTTAAAATAGTCATAGATGGACTGATCAAAAGCAAAACCAATTTAAAAAATATAGTTTACCATGAAGTCCTATTAAATTAAATGAAAGAAATTATTAAACCGTTAAGTAGAGTTTTGTCAAAGCATTTTTCAAAACAAATCAGCGTATTCAAATTTCATTGATTGGTATGCGAAATTGAACGAAACGTAGAGTTTGTAAATCTCGACAAAAAATGTTAGCGATAATTTCAACAATACTAAACACTGAGAATAGCGTGTTGCAAAAAAAAAAAAATGTAGTATATAAAATTCTGACTTCCGTTACACCCTCTAAAATAGTCATACATTGACCAATAGAAAGCAAATTTTGGAGAGAAATGCAGACAAGTAAGGGGCGGGGATATATATATATATATGATCCAACGTCCTTTAAAAGGACTATGATGAAATAAATTATTACATGGAACATTAAAGTGGTCTGTTTTTCTTTATATATATATATATATATATATATATATATATATATATATATATAGATAGATAGATGTGTGTGAGAGAGAGAGAGAGAGAGAGAGATCTAATCTCATTTCTTGGAATAAGCATAGATACAATTATTCGACTTTTTTCCAATTTTATTCTAGCTAAATTCTTTTAAAACAAAATCCTAAAAACCTTTTGAAAGAAATCGAATAGTGCCTTGAATTCAGTATTGTCTAATTCTTCAGCGAGTTAATCTCCTTCAAAGACAGATTTTCAAAAATCTTTTGCGTCCATCCAGAAAAAAAATCTATTCTCGCTTTACATCAATATTGATTAACATAATCGGTTTCTTTATTCTTCTTACCGGCTGTCATATACGGAATTTTAATTCTGTTCCATTGTAATGACCTAAACGCCAACTCTCCATCGAATCCAAATAACTGCACCAGAGGACCAGTCGCTGCCCTCAAACAATATCGAATTATTTATGCTTTTCATTCATTGGTCGTTTTTTTTTTTTCTTTTGGTTATTGCTTCTGTTCACAAGAACACAAGGCTTAAGTAATTCTTGCCGTAATGTTTTTCCCAAATGATCAGCAACATTATTTACATTATTCGGACTATTGTCCTCATCTTTGTCGCCATATTTATTACAACGTTTCGGCCGTTGTACGCTCCGGCCTTCTTCAGGTGGTTTGGAGAACTTTCAGAGGGAAAATTAGCAGGAGGTTGTTGGAATGTCGAACTTTATTTCGCTCACTGGAGTAGACTGTTCTAGTTCCACGGGCCATGTTTAATGGATGTCAGTTATCAGTTATCTTCTGTTAATTCCCCTCTCCAAGTTCTCCACTGCCTTAACCCGGGTATTGAACTTATACTCTTTGGGTCCTGTCATTGGATCTAACTGACGCCTTTATCCACTGTGCCATGTGTGGCGAGAAAGATGAGGACAATCGTCTGAATATTGTAAATAGCGTACATAATACCTTATCTCAGAAATATAGACTGATCAGCAATGTATTTACGAAAACATGCAGTCTGTCGATCGAATGGATCCATGCCTGTAGTCTTTGTACAGTTCTCTAGTTTCTTTACAAGGTAACCTATAGCTGTCAAGGAAAATAGCCCACGCTTCGTTTGGCACCTAGAAAATGTCTTTCTAACCCAAAAGTTAGATGAAATACAAGACAGCAAATTCGAAAATCTGTATTGGGAATAAGCAGGTTGATTATTTTTTTTGTCCTATGGTCAGTGGCAATGGCGATTTTTATTTTCATTCCCCAGACGCGGCCAATGAAGTAGATTAGTTGATTGGCACGTGATTCTATTTGACTAATTGTGTGTTTGTTCGGTTTTTATGTTAAAAGGGGTGAAAACGATGAACGTTGTTCCCTCGGAGAGACACCTTACCTTAAGGGACTCTTGGGCCTTAAACTCACATCTGACTTCAAGTGAGACTCATACATGCAATCCATTGCTTAAGAAGCAGGTAAAATGGTCGGCTTCCTGTACCACTCTAGTAAGTACCTGACGACACGTACTATCCTCTACCTTTACAAAAGCCAGATCAGGCCGAAGATGGAGTACTGTGGCCACATTTAGGTGGGAGCTGCGCAAACCGCACTCTCCGGCCTCAATTGAGTTAAAAGCGTCTCAGAGAGCTTGTGGGTGACAATTAACCTCTCTCTCACAGGCAGGATGTAGCGAGCCTCTCCCTGCTCTATCGCTACTTCCACAGAAAGTGCTCGCACGAACTACATTCCTTGGCTCCGTCATGTCTAATCTTCATGGTTAGAACCCGCCGTGCCATTTGCATTGTAGCAAACCATCCACATTCACTCCATTTTCAATCGGCGAGAAGTAAGTTCCACTCGAACAGCTTCTCTGTGGAACAGATTCCCAAGAGGATGTTTCCCTAATCACTGCAATCTTAACCTGCTGAAATCTAGGGTTAACCGTTATCTTCCTCTCCTAACGTAACTTTCTACCTCGAGTGGCTCCCGAGCCTTATACAGGGTTAACCTTACGGTAGCAATATGGGACCTGCGAATATTTTCGTAGACGATAAAACTACGCTACATGGTTTGAAAAGGGTTAAAACGACCATATTAATTCCCGTAGCTAGAACAATGTATTCATTCACAGCTGTGGGGTTTAGATCATTCGGAAAACAGTAAGTAGGATTTGAAGCGATAATTATTTTGGCCCAACAGTTGACAAGATCAAGACATGAAAAATTATCAAAATCTGAGACGCCGCTGGACACAGCAAACGCGTGTGTGCAGGAAATTGGAGAATCCCCGAAAATGCGTGTGTCCCGTGTGTAAATCACCTCCAGGGATTAGGTGGTCAGAATTTACTAGTCTGAATGAGTTTATGGATGGGGGTGGAAATAATAATTTGTTAGAGATCACTCTTTATTCAAGGGCGCAGAAATTGCCAACCAGTTGGGGGGGGGGGGGTTGTAAAGCCAATAGTAGTGCCGCAGCGAGTCGCACACAGTCGTCAGAAAAGTTGCCAGGAAGAGTCATCAGAAGTCACTTCACTGAAACGCGGTGCTCCTCAAACAATAATTACTTTGCCAGACAGAAGTATCGAGAACTTTTTTTAAAAAAAACTACAGTTCAATATTGTTTAGCTAATGTTTAGAAATCACTCCACCGCGTTTCAGTGGAGTGATTTCTGACGACTCTTCCTGGTAACTTTTCTGACTACACGAGATCGAAAGACGTATTGGGATGGCCAAAGACACATTCCAAAAGCTAGGCAGAGTATTACGAGACAGGAGGATTTCTTTGATAACAAAGAAAAGAGTACTGAACTGCTACATGATATCTGTCCTGCTTTACGGCAGCGAATGTTGGACGGTCTCCTCAAAAATGAAGAAGAGATTCGAGGCGATGGAAGTATGGTTCTACAGAAGGATGCTAAGGATATCATGGACCGAGCGTGTGAGATTTGGGAGAAAATGCAAACAAGGAGGAAGCTTATACTTAACACCAGGAAGAGGCAGCTGATATTTCTGAGACAAGTAATGAGAAAGGAGAGCTTGGAGAATCTGATACTCACAGGGCGAATCGAGGGAAAGAGAGGGGAAAGCAACGCGTGACAACCCTAGCGTCAAGACACCTATTACTACTACAGGGCATAAGAAAATGGATGACAGAACATAGTCTGGCAGAAGTAGCAAAGGGGTCAAACTTATTGAGAGCTACAAGGAATAGGGGAAGTGGAGAGCCATGATCGCCTACGTCCTGAAGGGATACAGCACATAAAAGAAAAAGGTTTACACTCACGGCATCAACCGTAATGAGTATTGCTGATATCAAATTAAACTAACTTGTTATCGTACATAAGAGCGTTGACTGTTCATTGACAGGATTTATGTTACTGTAATCTGATTAAAGTACAACAGATTCCATCTTGATCCTGAGACCTGGCAGACTTTGTCACATACATCTTTTCCAGATTAAAAACAAAAGGGTAAATCCAATGGAGAATTACTGAGTCAAAAGAATTTTACTATCAGCTAGAACGAAGTAGTAGCGAGAGCCAAATACAACGAAGACCAATAGTGATAAGACCCTACCGACCAGGGGTAGGTGAAGTAGGGTTGTTATAAACTGGTACCGTCTTCAGTATCTGTCTATATTTCCGAGATGAGGTATTATGTACACTATTTACATGATTCGGACTATTGTCCTTATCTTTGTCTCCATATTTATTACAAAGTTTTGGCCGTTGTACGCTCCGGTCTTCTTCAGGTGCTTGAAATGTCGAACTGAACCCTTTATTTCGTTCACTGGGGCAGACTGTTCTAGTTCCACGTGCTATGTCTAATGGATGTCAGTTATCAGTTTACTGTTAATTCCCCTCTCCAAGTTCTACACCGCCATAACCAGATATTGAACTCACACTCTTTGGGTCCTGTCACTAAATCTAACCAACGCCTTTATCCACTGTGCCATGTGTCCTCAAGGAGCAAGCAAAATAAATAGTTCAGTTCGACATTCCAACTACTCGAAGAAGGCCGGAGCGTACAACGGCCGAAACGTAATAAATATTTCGACAAAGATGAGGACAATAGTCCGAATAATGTAAATAGTGGTACCGTCTTAGTTCAAAATACTACCCCCGGGGCAGTGGCGTCATAAATTGGTACAGTGATAAATAATTGTCGGAAACACTAAATCAATATAACCAGTTAGACAATAAAACAGGAAATGAATAGATTAAATGTTAATATTTTAGGCGAAAGTGAAACAAAGTGGGCAAACAATGGAGATTTCGTCAATGACAAAAACAGGATCATATCATGTAGACGAGAAGAAAAAAATCAAGGAGGAATCGGACTGATATTAGACCAAAACATGAATAAATGTGTTCTGGGATACTGCCAACTATCTGAAAGAATTCCTGTCGTTAAATGGAAATGAAAGCCTTTCAACATATCCATCATAATTGTTTATACGCCAACAGTACAGAGTGTAGAAGAAGAAATCGAAAAGTTTTATTGCACGCTAGACAATGAAAAGGTTCAATGTAAATCGTAAGAAATTACAATCATCACGGGAGACCTGAATGCCAAAGTAGGCAAAGAGAGAGATGGTGAAATACAGGAAACCCTCAATTAGTGCGGCTAATGTGTGCATCGGTAAGTATATAAAAGAAAAATCAATTTTCATTTACTATGGTTAAACTGAAGAATTTTTTACGTATGCACTAATCGAATGTTGGTAGATAGAAATTTTAGCACACTGATCGAAAGCTCATTAATCGAGGGATGCCTGTAATTGTAAATTTGAACTAGGAACTCGTAATGAACGCAGAGAAATATAGGCCCAATGGTACATGGTGAATGATCATGTAGTAGCCAACACCCAATTTCAAGAACACTGAAGACGTTTATGGTCATGGAGAAGCCCAGGAGAAACGAAAACCCAAATTGACTATATAACTATCAATAAGAGATTCGGAGTCTTACACTGAAAACATACGTAAGTGCTGACTGCGGGAGCGACCACCTTCAAATAGAGTGAAAGTACGGAAATTGAAGATGGTCAAGACTGCACTGAAATTGCAATACAACAGACTCCTGAATGAAACCGAATTTGAAGGAGAAATATATGGAAGGTGCTAAAAGAACTCTTGCACAAAGAAATTGTGAACAAATGCAGGTACGCTAAAGAGGAATTGATTAACGAAAAATGTGCAGAAATAGAAAAAAATGAGTACAAATAGATATGCATAAAAACTAACAGGATAAAAAGATATGCTCATCAACAGGGTGCATAAAATCCAAGGATGGGATACCAATAGTAGAGAAAGAAAATTAATTCAGGGATGGAACGAATACAACGGAAAACTGTTCCACAACAAAAAGAACCACCGGTGAAATATCGGAAGACCAGAAATATTAAAATCTGAAATGGAATCAGAGCATTGACGAAATTGAACAGAACCAAAACAGCAGGACTAAACGGAATCGTAATTGAGATCTTGGCAGCCTTAGATGGTATTTCCACATTGACAAGATTAGACATTTAATAAATAAAATATGCAACAGTGGTGACCTTTAATAAATAAAATATGCAACAGTGGTGACCTAAATGGATCCATTTTCATAGCTCTTCCTAAGGAGCCAGGTGAAAACGAATGTGAACTCTATGGAGACAATCAGCCTAATGAGCCACATAACAAAATTCACCAAGCGAATTCTGATGAATAGAGCGCGCAGCAGAATCAAACCGGAAACAGGACAAGAACAGTGCGAGTTCTTTAAAGACAACGAATGCGATATTTATACTCAGAAGGGTAACAGAAAGAGCGATTCAAATGCAGAAGAACGTGTACCTGTGTTTTATAGATTGAACAAAAACCTTTGATAAAGAACGTTACAAACAAATACTGTTCGAACTGCTAGGTAACCTTGATTGATTTTGGAAGTAGATTTGAGCTCAACCATTTTAACCATTCTTACTTACCCTAGCTTAATTCTGAACAAAAAAAAAAGAAGGATAACAGGCATACCGAAGGGACATTAAGAACTTTGTTTCTCTACAGTCACTAAAATAAATAAATAAATAAAAATGGTCCGTAGTAGAAAAACAAACTCTTGTCGGCTTCTTTTTTATCATATGTGAAAACGCGCGCACACATCTAAAATACACCCATACACGTAACTATGTTAAATTTTATATCATTTTCATTGCTTTAGTAACTATAGAAATACGAGGACTAGAATTTCGGTATAAAGTTTACAGTATAAATTTTGCTTTCATTCTGATTATTTTTTCTCTTTATCAGTAAAATCTATAAATTCGTTCATATTGACAGATCTGTCAACACAAACGAACTCTTTCTTAGAAAAGTAATTTATTTTTGAAAGATTTTTCTTTAAATTTCAAAAATAAATTAATTTTTTGAATCTGATGAAAATTAACGGATTTAAAGTTTAATTAATCTAGATTGAAGCATTACTTTTTTTCATTTTTCGCAGTAAGGCATTTTTTTAACACGTAGTGAATGTTTTCTGGCGTATACTCCATACGCCAGAAAATATTCACTACGTGTTTAAAAAATGCCTTTTTATTGAGAATCTGATGTTTGGGGAAATTTAACTAAAGGAGGAACAGACATAAAATTACAACTTGAACGTCTTCTACACCATTTTTAATTACCCAGTAATCTCAAAAATTTAAAATATTCTAATATTTTATGGAATTTTAGGTATTTTGAATTTGTAACACGACTTAAGACAGTTGTTTAGGAAATTACCGATAAATTTACAATTTATCATAGGTATTTTTCTTGTTTGAGATGTCCGGATGTACAAAAGAAAAATCGATAGGTTTATACACACAAAATTTGAAATTATTTTTTAATATGAGGAGCCATTGAATTGTAGTGAGCTTTTCTATTTATAATTATTAAATACAGTTTTAAGTTAATATCACATGACCGCTACAATACAGCATTTTAAAAGATATAAAACTTTATAAATCATTCTATGAAAAAAAAAAAAAATTCTAAAAATTCATTATTGATCGAAATAAAAATAAAAAACCCACCAAAAAATGTTTTAAAAGTAGTCATGATATTGAAAAAATATTTCTACAAAATGTAACAAAATATTCAGGAGACAATTATTAACGAATAAGTGCTAAAATGTAATTTGAATTGAATAATTTACACATTTTTATATATATATATATATATATATATATATATAAATGTTTAGTTAGTAACAAGGTAGAGTTTTTTTGGGGTTTTTTAATTTCGGAAAATACGCATCCAAATCAGCAACACATATTTATCATAATTTTTTTTCTAATTACTTTATTGTTTAGGAAAAAAGAAAAGAAAAAAAAGACAACTGCACCACCGCTTATATGAAAAAGAAGCGTGCTATTTTGGATAAATTTGAAGAATTCTGTTAAAGTTTTGTCGAATTAAAGCGGAACGGTAGAGTAAATAGATTGCGTCTCGAATTGAGAAATCGGAGTGCAGAGTTCGAATTCCAGTCGAGTTCATTATTCTCTTAAATGCTAATAACCTTGGGGGAGGGAAATAAATCCAACTCTTGTCTCCCCTCTCCAATGTGTAAATAGTAGGACATACTGGGTTCTATAGCCTTGGATGGCAACCTGTCTAGAAGGAAAACTAATTCAAAACATTAGGCCAGGCCTGGCGAAGCACATACAGCGAAGGAAAGGATCGTGTGCATTGACTCGATGGTCCCGACTATGGTCGCCTTTCTTTTTTTCTTTTAAAATATTTTTCCATCTTTTTATATTGCAGTTGAGTTTCTTTGTTTAATTTAGGATGCGGAATACAAATAAATACCAACAACCAGAAATGATTTTGTTCAGATAACTTTCATTCTTCTTTCTATCGACATCGCCAGCCAACGTACCAAATCGATTTTTGTGAAATAATAAAATTTCAAAATGTCGATATCTTGAGGTTAAATTGCTAGAAAAAAAATCTCATTCTCTTCTATTTCTCCAACTTAGTGATAAATTTGCCTTAATTTGTATCTAAAATACGATTTATGGCAATGGGTAAACACAAAATTGCGGGTAACGTAGCCTGAAATCCCGCGTTCTAACGACTAAATTAGACAATTTCTATAGAGGAATAATAGAAAGCAAAACTAGTCAAGGGAAGCAACTCATGCTGTCCAATTTCTACTTTTAAGATGAAAGCAACAAAATGAAATATTTACAATCCATGAAACAAATGACTTAAAATGCAAATAAAGAAATCGATCCAGCTTTTAAGTGACAAGATAAAAATGAAATACGAAATCTAATAGAGTCTAATCGAACTAAAAAAAATAAAAATAAACGGATTAACATCAAGTCTAAGGAAACAAGAATTAGTCAAACTCAAATCAAATGCATGATTGCAAATTTAAGCTTTTTATTAAATTTGAATTTCATTTTCAATAATATTCAACTTCATATGAATAAAAAGTTAAAACTTTCTTTATAAGATTAAAACAAAATCAATAATTTTTTTCAAAATTTTAAAAATTAAATCTAATTACGAACTACTTAAGGCAGTTACTTTATTTAAAGTCCTTTTTTAGAAGTTACTAATCAGTTTTTTTCTGCTTGCAATTGGATTAATTATTTTGGTATTCATTTGTCTATCATTTACTGCAATTTGAATGAAGATTAATAAAAAAAAAAGTGTTCGTTGCTTGAGAGGTTAAAATTGAAAATTAATTTAGTTGGAAAATATGCTTCCAAATTTTCAAGCTTAAGATTCCAATTCAACAACTATAAGCTAATTAAATGAGATTATCATTTATAAATTGTAACTTCATAAAAATTCTTAGTCATTCTTAAAAGAAAATTACAATGATTTATACTAAAACAAAAGAAAAAATTCTTCTATCAAACACTAAGTTGGTAACTTTTGTATCTCTCAGACAGAAAAGAGATTCTTTCTAGGTTGAGCAGACAGAATGATTTTATATATATATATATATATATATATATTTTATTTAAACATATACACTACACTATTAAACATATACAATCTCTCCCAAGTTGGGCCAAAGACTTTCTAGCACCCTTTGTTAATCCTTAGGGAGGGGGAAGTCATATCTTATGACATGTAAGCGGCTTCTTTTCTGGACTTAATGAAGGTGAAAAGGTTCAAAAGTATGTTGGTTCCGAGGCTTTCGGTTAGATTGTTAGCTATTTTAAAAGATTATTTTTCTTAAGACTATAAAAACAAAAATAATCTAACACTTTTAGCTGAATGCGATCGGAACTAACAAACTTTTGTACAATTTTTACCTTCATTAAGTCCAGGAAAGACACTTGTACACGTACAGAGAAAATATAATAATAAAAAATAAACAAAAGTACCTACTCTACCTTGTTCGATGAAACTTGTATTAAAGAGGGATTACTGTTCAAATACACACAAATAAATAAATAAATAAATATATATATATATATATATATATATATATATATATATAAAAATAAGGAAAAGACTTATGATGATGAGAAAAATGATGAGGTTTAAATGAATAACAGATTTCGGGAATTTTACTGGTTCTGGCTAAAGAAAGATTTACTCATAAAATGTTCCCTTACTAAATACAAAGTTCTTTTTTTTTATCCTCCCACCACATTTTTTTTGTGATCAAGTTAAAATCGCTACTTTTTAAATGTCTTTTTTTTTTTTTTCAAATTGTCTGGCTGAATTTCTATTGTGTCGTCGGTCTGATAAGGCAGGTATAACTGTTGAAATAAATCTATAATTGTATGATGACTAATTAAGTCTTATCAGATATGTTTTAAACGTATATTTATGCGTAAAAGTGCTCAATATCAGAGTTATAAAAAAAAGGTGAATATAAAATAATTATAAATAATATACTAACTTTATTTATTGGTATTTTTCTTGAGAGAAAAATATAAAAATTATATAAAATGTCAATAAATGATTAATAAAAAAAAACTAGATAAAATAAATATACTCGTCTAGGTTTGTTGTTTACACTTTTAAGAAAAAAAAAAGCCAGACGGTTAATAATACAAAATAAATTTGATATGAAACATTTGTCCGTTAAATTAAAAAAAAAAAAAAAAAAAAAAAAAAATTGCAGAAAATAATTCGGTCATGACGGACGGCTTGTGATTTCTTTTTCGAATTTGAAAAATATATACACATTTTTGTATTTTTCCTCCAATTAGAAAAAATTTTAAGTTGAGATCAATCTGGATCCTATTCTGAGGCTATATAAGAAGAGGTGTCAGCAGATAATTTCAGGTGTTAAAATGTCGAAGATACCAGAAGTAATGACAATAATGTTCCAGAATGAAAAGCTATTTTAGCGGTGAATGAGCCGGGCGATTCTTACTGAAGAAGCAAATAAAAAAAAAAAAGGAAAAAGATGCAGGACCAAAGTGAGCTGAATCGAGCAGTGAGAAGAAGAAAAAGAAAATTGTTAAAGTCCTCGTGACACAAGTGACCCTGCCAAAATCCTTTTGTTTAGTTTTTCAATTAAGTGAAACTTTTTTTTTTAAAGTGTATTTTTAACCTTTTTTGTTTTTGTTTTTTTGCTTAAAAAAAAAAAAAAAAACCCAAAAAACTTGTAAGTTTTTTTTTTTCAAATATTTAAAGTTTGATCTTTTTAGGAGACTATAATTCTATATTTTGAACTTGTTACCTTGCCGTTACTAAAAAGTCACACAGGACATTTTTGGGCGAGCTGTTTTGTAAAAATTGTATTTTGTTCCTTTCAAATTTCACATTGGAGTCCTGAGTCTTGTCTTACATATTCGAGATAAGAGAGGCTACGTTCATCGGTAAAAATCATTTTAATAGTGCGTATGTAAATATTAAAATGGACAATGAGATCAACACCGAGCGGCGACAGTCTGTTTCATGCTTAAACGCAATCTTCACGCGGCTGAAGAAACAGACTGTCGCCGCTCGATGTCCACTCATATATACGCGCATATATAAGACAAAGAGGAATGTTTTTAACCAGCCAAGTTAGACAACGACAAAGAGGTTTAATAGTTCCCCTCCCCACTACATAAAAGGGGCTAATGTTCCGTCATTTTACTCATGAATTTTAGTTTTAGTCTTTCTCTGAAACTTGATTACGGACACACACGCTTAGCCGACAATGTTTCTGCACAAACCTTTCACCAAGGATTTACCGAAATAAACAAATAAAAAAAAATAATAGAAAATGTCCGATCCCCCCTTTTTTTTTAATCAACCACTTCGTTGTATTCCTTGCGTAAGCGACACAGAAAAGAAAAACACCGCTGAAAAATACTGCATCTTGACATTTTTTAAAAGAGGAAAAAAAAAGAGGAAAAAAGAAAAAAAAAAGGAAAAAAGTAAAAAAGAAAAAAAGAAAAAAAAAGGGATTCATTCTGATGTAATTTGTGTTATTTTTACCTGTTACCTCTCCTAAAACATTCGGGTAACCAAAGAATGTTACCCACACCCACCGTCATTCTTAGAGTTACAGTGTAGTTCTAAGAGCAGTTGAGACTGAAACCAGAACAGGCGACTTCGTTCAGCAGCCCACGACGACTCACTCTCTCACCTTGTATAGCCGTGTGTGTGTGTGTGTGTGTGTGTGTGTGTGTGAGAGAGTGAGAGTGAGAGTGAGAGAGAGAGAAAGAGAAATAAATTGGTAAAAGCATTAGTAAATGAAGTAGAAACAGTATTAATTCTATACTTGTCCTCATTGTTGTTTATTCGGAATTTTTAGTCCCCCACCTCACCCCGTGCAAATCGATGTACCAAAGACTTTTTTTTTAATTTTATTGACAGCATGTGTCCCATCGCTGGTATTTTCTGATTTCGAATAGGATTAGGTGTCCTAAAGAGCAATCACTTGACAGCTGCCATTGTTAGCGCTTTTGCTTCTTGAATGTAGACAATGGATTTGCGAACTTTCCAGATTGACGACGCACAGGTTGACAATGTTTTATTGACACGCGAGAAAATGATAAAAAATTTTACATTACAAGACCTGTAAGCCATTAGGGTTGTAGGAGTAGTACGGGTACTGCAGCCATAACAGCAGCGGTGTGTCTAGGGAAAGATATCCCGGTTGGTTTTAAATTCCGAGCTGTCTTTCTCCAAGAGTGGATGCCACCTCAAAGCAAGAGGATCTATTACACTATTTAACCCATGGCTGTGGCGATAAGAGATGATTACATCCCTTTCCAAAAAGGTATTTGCAAGAAAGGAAACGTAATGAACTCGACCGGAATTCGAACTGTTCACATTCTGAGATAATAATCGTTACATTTACCACACATATTTTGCATCTGTTGATAAAAACGAATGTAGTTGATAAAATTCTGTTGATAGACTTCATTGTATTTTGAGAGTACGTGATTGATAAAAAAAATAAAATAATTCTAAGATTAGCTAAGAAAGTCTTACAAATCATTTCTAATAAAAACGTGGTCCTAATATTTTTTCCTTCTGTTTATTATTTCCATTTGTAATTTCCCTCTTCAGGATTTTTTTTTTTAATAAGCGTCTATTTTTTTGGACATTGGCTTGGAGATAAAATATTATTGTGGGGAAAAAACAAGTCTTCATAAATACCAAAGTATTTGAACGAATCGATGTTCTGTTGGATCAAAAACAAGAAAAAAACTGATTGAACCAATTAATTTATCCTATTCTTTAGAAGAAACGCAAGAAAGGTGGGGGATATGCGGAACTCATTTTATAGAAATTCTTTAGCAAATAATTACTTCTTTCTCAGGCCTTGATTTTATTAAAACAAAAACACAACGTTCTGGAAAATGGGCGAATACTGTAGCGCTTAGCTTTTCCTGGTTTTGTTTGTTACATTAGTAAAAGAAATAGAAATTTCAAATTTCCGGATTCAAGAAAATAGATGATGATTGACATTGCAATTCTATTGTTGAAGAACGTAGTTGAGAGGAAGGGAGAAGAGAGTTCCACAAGCGAGAATTAAAAAGAAGAAACTATTATTAGCAGAGAACTTACAATTACAACGATAAAATGAGATTTAGCAGCCAATCTAGTCAGTCAGTCAAGTGACATACGTGATACGCTTGGATCGTCAGTTCTTTCCATTCATGATTGGCTGAGCAGAAGATTTTCCCGTTTCTTTCTGCGGTAGACTAGATGTCAACGAAGGATATAGTCAAGGTACCAAAGAGTACAGCAATATTTATTTTGAATAATACAAAAAGGGGGGATAGGGGAAGACTGGTCTTCAATCTCTCACAGCTTAAACTTAGCTAGCCATGACTACTGACCCAAACATACTACAGTATTCCTTACACCAAAAACAACACATCCTTAATACAGCCACCATAATACCTAAAGTCTCTATGTAGCCCTAACTAGTTCCCAGATGTACAATTTGTCTGTGTGCGTGGAAAATATTTACTATATATATATATATATATATATATATATATATATATAATAGGAAAATGAACAAGTAGGAAACAGATCTTAATCTAACAAGTTTCACTTTATTATAAGCTTCGTCAGAGATCAAGATAGAAATAATGAAAAATGATAAAAAGCAAAGAGACGCAGATTAATTGCATGTGGTGCTAGGCTGTTTCATTGCTTCGATACGTGTTACGTGTATTGAATTAACAGATGATATTTAAATATGTGTGGCAAACATTCTCGACTCTAAAGTGTGTAAAAGTTAGTAAGATGCAGTAGGATATATTGATTGTATACGTGTCACGTGTAAGGAAGTAAGAAATAATATTCAAATCAGTGTAAGAAAACATTCTGGATGTTAAAGTATGTAATGGTTAGTGAGACGCTGCAGGATATTTTGAACAATTTTTCATTCGAATATATCTATAGATTTTTATGTATTCGGAAGAGACAAGTTAGAGTCATGAATAATGGATCTGCAGAAAAATGGTGAGGTTTTTTTAAACGTGTGTTAATAGTTGGCAATATTGCTATAAATATATTTTCATCGTATTTTCTCTTTAAAGGCTTATGTTCTTTTTTGATGAGGCTGGTATTGGTGAAATTAATGTTCTACGTTGTTGCGGTGTAATACGAGATAATTTGAATGTTTATCTAAAGCAAATCTCTTTTGTGTGGTGTATATATATATATATATATATATATATATATACACACACACACACACACACACAAAGAAAGAAAAAATAGTATCGTGAAGAGGAAAGCTCATCAGAACAATTAGCATGAAAATATTTATAGAAAAGGCAGAGGGAAGCTATATTATGGCTTAAATTCATAAAGTCTCGGTACCAAAGATGAAAGCTCAAGAGAACAATTACCATGAAAATATTTATAGAAAATGGCTCAGGAAAGTTAAGATTGCGAAAATAACTTTTCATATTTTGCACAAACATTTTATAATTTCTAATTCAGTTCTATTTTGATCAATTCTTTTATATTTTGTAAAATTAATATTTATCGTATGGGAAGTTGGACGTAAATGGTGCAACTGTCAGGGGGGGGGGCAGAAGTTTAGCAAATTAAAAGAAATCGAAAAAGAAAATGAAATCCTTGACAAAAGAAAGATTCTTGTATCTTATTGCGTATTCAACACGCTTAATATTTTGGACTACATGTATGGACGGTCTTGAATGTTTCGAGGTTTTAGTGTGAGAGATGCAGCATCTTAGCGACACCGAGAAACTTGGATAAAATGGACATGAAAAGATATGTATAAACAAAGCACGGCACCATTTGGCTTTTGCGTCAGTAACTTTATTATACTACTGGCAAATGACCAGAGGATAATCTTTTGAAAACTTCTTTAAAAAGATCATTATGAAGTGAATGATTGACGGATTATCTTATTCTTGTGGCTTTCTGCTAAACCGAGTAAATTGGAAAGGAGAGATCGTTTCATTTGTTCCCCCCCCCCTTTTTATGAGAGAGACCACTAAAAAGAAAAGGAGAGAAAAACACGAGACGTAAATGTGCGTTGTTAGTATTGAATCACATTTGGTGAGTGGAACATGCGCTTATAATTGTTTAGATACGTATTAGAATGGAATGCATTCGAAATGTAGAAGTCTGTAAGAGAGAAGAAGGTACAAGTGCCATGTTGCCTGCTGCTCTCGTTGCGTATGCATGTGGCAGATTTTAGGTAATGGTGTCGAATGTATAGAAATTACAGTTAAACAGGAGGCAAAAAGGCCACGTTAAGATGAAGGTGCGAAGGTGACGGGCGTCTGAACCTTTAACAACGAAAGGGAGGAGGATAAGAAATCCACAAGCTAAAAAAGAAAAGAAAAACAATTACTGTCCTCATTACAGAAACACTATCACATTTCAGTGCTGTACGGCTGTTGTATGCATTCAGTTCGACAAGACTGCAGGGTGGGTGAAGAGACGAGCTTCGTTTGGCAGAGATTTATCTTCTGGCTCGACTATCAATTTCTTTTGTTGAATTAACATTAAAGTTAAAGACAGAGAGAAATAGCACAACACATTGCAGTAAGCAAACGCAGAAATGAAGTTGGGGGCGGGACGGTTATTGGCGCAGAAAAAAGAAACCAGCAGGAAAGGCTCGAATCTCGGCCGAGGCTATTAGGTTCACTTCATCCCGAATGCTCACGAGAAACTTCCCACTTACTTTTAAAAATAGCATGGCGAACTCGACCCTCTAATCTTGGCAGCGCAGAAGGCCAATACGCCATGCACCAGCATGACAAGATAACGTCCATTATCCCCTATATTTGAGAAACCTCGGGAGAGTTTAGTGGCGGACAGAGTAAATGGTTATATATATATATATATATATAACCTCTTTCACGTATTAAAAAAAGAAAAAGCCAACACTCAATAATATTAACACGGCCACAATGTGCTGACTGTGTTCGGAAAATAAAACATCACTCGAACTAGAAACATATACACAGAACCCATACACCCAATTAAAAAGCAAAAACAAAATCATCCTTGATAATGGCTAAAAGTATAGCCGAAAACGTTCGGAATTACAAAACATTTGGACAGTTTCTACACACTGTGTGTCCATAAAAGAAATCACTTGTTTGAACACAAGAAAAATGAAATAAAATGCTTAATCGCAGTACCTTGTCTAAAAATGAAGGATTGCTGCCTAAATACACAATATATATATATATATATATATATATATATATATATATATATATATATATAGCCGGCTACTCGTTTCCGAACAAACCCATCTGAAAGGACGGCTAGTCAATCCCTGTTTCAGATGCTTGCTCACGTACATTTGCATTTGTTCAACATCCCATAGAGCTTACCTATAGTTTCTATTGCTGAGCGGGGGGGGGGAGTACAGGGTGGAAAATATGTCTTCCCCTACAAAAGCTGCGTAAACGACTGAAATCTATCACGGCTGGAAAGTGAGGGTTGGGTAACTTCAGCTCAGATATGGCAGCAAGACTCCATTTTTTTCTTCTAATTCGATTCTTTTAAAAGATAAAGTCTAAGAAGTTAATTTTCTAGAGTCGTACAGTCAGCCGACCATTTTTATAGCATCATTGGTAATAGATTGTATATAAGAATTCCACTTCAGGTCCAGTGTGAGCTAGAGTCCCAATATACGCATTGGAAACAAGAGACCTACTTTGATTCATAAGTGTTTGATAATAGTGCTGATAGGAAGACTGTGTTGCGTCAACCTCAAAGTGGGATTTTCTTAAAGAACGTTTACAAAAATATCGCATTTCTTCTCACAAAGTTACAATTTCGAGTTACGTATATATTTTTTTTCTTCTGATATAATTGGAAAGTTCTGAGATGTTCTTACAGTAAAAAGAGAATATTGAAGAAATAAAGAAGCATTCCGATTCTCTCCATACAACAGCAATACTTGTTGGAGGCGGAGTCAAGAGTGTTGGAGATCTAACGAGAATTGCTGTCACACAATTCTCCAAGGATATGTTGTGAATATGCAAATATAGGAAGTAAAAAAGCAGGTAACAAAAACAAAACCAGACTTCTTCCTTGTCAGCTAAAAACAAAAACAAAACTGTAGATGTAAAAGGTGAGAGTCAAACAATAGAAACTAATCCGTGAATGGAGAAGAGTGCGAAATGTAAGAGTAAATATTTAGAAGCAAACTGAGGAAATTTACAAAATGTGAAATCTGTTAAGGAATTGAAGCTATGTAAACTCCCGAATTTTTAAAATCGTCGGAATATATATATATATATATATATATATATATATATAAGCGTCAAGGATTTAAATAAGTCTGTGGTTACTGAATTCCCAGCGATAACCCCTAGAGACTTCTAGCGTTAAATATTTAAAGCAAACACACATTTGGATAGGTTTATTGATTCAACTCATCACAGTGACAATTTAGAAAGGTTAAAGTTCAGGAGTCCCATAACGTAAACTATTGCAGCGATGGTATGTCTTGGTTAGTATGAATTCAGAGTTTTTCTTCTAGACTGGTTGCCAAACAAGGACAAAGGACCCAGTCTGTATGCTATGCAACCCTTAACTGGTTGGGGGTGTGGGGTGAATTCATACATTCCCCAAGAGTATTTACTCGTAAGGGAATGTAACAAACTCAACTGGAATTTGAACTCATACCTCCGATTTCTCATTCTAAGTCGCTATCCACCCGCACATCCACGAAGATTGTTAGATGACAAAAAAAATTCTAACTTTGAATATGCTATTTGTTGTCGCTTTAGAGCGAAGCCCTAATTTACACTATTTTAAGTGCAGAATGTAATAAATTATGCAGTAAGTGTCGCGAGTGAATTATTCACGCCATTTTGGCCAAAATGTGTTGTGACATGATTAAAAGTGATTAAGCGTCAACAGGCGTAAAAATTGCAATTTCCAACGTGGCGATATTTAAGTTACCTTCTCACGAAAGTAGAACGAAAAACGTTGTTATTTTAATGCTTACTTTGCTAAGATAATGTTATTTGAACACCATGTTACAGTACGACCTGCCGCCTGGCAGGGTCATCGGCAACTAAACTGATTTCCCCACCAGGTTTTTATGGCAAGGGGGATGTCTAGTCACCCAGTGGGATTAAAACAAGACCTTTCAAAAGAGCGAAGAAACTTTTTATAGAAGTCAACGGCCTTCTAGCATAATTGAGTTCTGTATCTATGGATGGAGTGGAGATATAATACGGCGTCGTTAGATAGAGGGTTTCTTAGAATGAAGTCAACGGCCAGGACAGGGGTAACCCCAACCCCTGATGGAATCAACGGCCATGTTTCCAGGAGCAAGGGGAGCCTTCAAGATGTAGCATATCGGATGTCGTTTGACTTAAATAGAGATGGGCTCTCTGATGGATCTTGAGACACGCTAAGCATAAGGGAATACCTCCCCGATTTCCAATGCGTGGAGGGAACTGGTCAGGTACTTATCGACCCTACGACCACACCCTGTCATGGAACTGAGGGTGACTTACAGTTTCATAAGAAGCATTTCCCGAAGGAAGTTTAGTTTGTACTGAAGACAATATGATACAGTTTTATTTTAGCGATCTCTAAATGAAATTTTAAGTTTTAATTCTTTATCAATAAATTTATCTATATTTCAGCTGTGTGAAAATGGCGGGAAGAAATGAATTACATTCTTATTGCTTTTTAACTTCTGTCCTTTCCTCCACTTGACAACACCAGAGTTAACGGCCAATACAACGCTGCCCTAGAGTGAGCAGACATCATATTCACCCCGTGACATCTAGAAATTGGGAATGCAGACCCCAAGACAAAGTTAAAATGAAAAGAATAGACAAACAATTTGAATAAATATCTGAAATGATTGATTAAATGAAATTAGATTCTGTCTTAATTCGATTCTAATTTATCAATGTTCAAATGAAGTCAGGAAAGAATTAAAAAAAAAAAAGTTAATTACAATTCTTCGGCGATTTGCGTGTTGTTGTTTTGTTGGTGGTTATAGACCGAAGTGAACACACGTATCAAGATGGATGTCTCTCGAGATCGCTTCTATTTCCATAACGAGTCTTTATTACCCAATCAAGATTGTTCTCTTTTAAGGGGGCGTAACTACACATTTAATGAACTAACTACAGATATCATCAACTGGAAATTAGTCATACGTCTGAGGAATGCAGCAGAAAGGATTATCTGGCATCTAAGACGGAATACGCATCAGTCTTAAAGCCAGTGGCTTTATTCTTCACCACATGGACATATAAAAAAAAAATATTTATTAGCTACAATAGAATAGCATACCAGTTGTCGGCAGAGAAATCTGACCTAAAAATATAAAGTAACAAAACAAAGCCACAGACATTCAGACCTGTCATCTAATTTAAAATTCTTTCCCCATTTTCAACAATATCGATCTCATTACGTAGGGCAAATTTAAGGGCCAGAATACCACCCGACTTTATTGAAATCGATTTAATATCCAATTACTTTTTTTTCGGAATGAAGGCCTTTATTTCATTTCGAAAAAGTCTTTATTCGCATGGTTACTGGATGAGAGGCATTTGGAGTGAAGGCGACAGATAGTCAATTGGTTGAAAGATGAAACGCAGACGAAAACAGCAGCCATAACGAATGACTAAAATTGTAAGAATTCTTTATCGCAGAATGACAGACAAAAATGTTAGTGACGTATTCTGTTAAATTGACGGTGGTAAATGAAAATTGATTTTGCTTTGTCAAATCGATCTGGAGCACTTTTTCATTTTAGCATGCTTAAATTATAGCAACAGTTCCCTCACTTTATGAACACCTAACAATAATCAAGTAATTTGTGCTGAGAGGAATTCCCACAATTTGTGCTTGTTTATATTAAAAACTATTAATGAACACTTTAATTCACCCCCACCTCGTTATCCGGTATTAATTATAGGCCTCTACCAATAACCTAATAATGCCCACTGTGCTTAAGTTTGATTCAAGGAAGGGGTTCACAGATCAAATCAGAGCAAAGTATCTCGGTTTCACGCGGTCAGTCTAATACTATTAAAGATTTTAGTACAAGAAAAACAAGTCATCGACGAACCGGGTAAAAACAAAAAACAAAAAAAAATATATCTTGGTGAATTGAATCCGATTTTTGTGACAGCATTTCTTGAAAAGATCTAAGTTAATTCCCTTCAGAAAAAATGCTTCAAATTGAGCGGAAAACAGTTTCGAAGCTAAATGAAAAAAATGATTATCGTCTGCGAAATATTCTCAGTTCTTTGCGAACGCTCGAAGAACAATCAATTCAATAGATGCAAATGAATCGTCAGGAAAAAAAAAGTATTTTTATCAGTTAAAACAAACTTTAGGGTAAACAATGAAAACCATTTCACGTTATCTTTATAAAACTACTAGAAAAGTTTCCAATTTTTGTCTCCCATAAACCAAAACTACTTTAATCAATTTATATAATGTGAGGATCTTACACATTACAAGCGACATACTGTGAACAGCCTCTAATAATCATATTAAGTGTTGGCAATTTTAGAAGTACGAGGTTATACGCTCATTTAAAAGTAAATCGTCACTTTTAGGTAAAGCAAACCTCTCGCCCTTCAGTGTTAGAAATTATTGCCCAATTAACCACAACGTAAGATTCAGTTTTAAACTGAATTTGGAGCCTCCAGTAATTTCATAAGAGAGACTATTTTCGACATTGGGGATTTTCCATCTAACAATGTAACTTAGGTACCTCCACGAGATCGCTAAAAAAACAAAAAAAAAAAAGCATAGCATGATGAAAAAAACGCCAAACTTGACGAAAACAAAATTTTATCGTCTAAATGTTTATGTTATTATTAAGAGGGAAGATCAAAGTATTTTTGGGGTATTTTTTTTACATTTTTTAATTGCTCCTAACACGTCCGAAAATTTCGTTAAAAATCTGGTTATTTTTCGTCAGCAAAATTGACAGATGGCAACCATTTTTTTCCATTTTATAAAATCAATGAAAATCTCAGTTTGAAATTCTTTTAAATATAACTTATCATTTTTTCAAAACTTATTTTAAGAAAATCAGAAATTATGTTTATTTGAAATATTTTGAACCAAGCTTAACTTAGGTTCTGCGCCAAAAAGATGTAATTTGAAAATAAAAAAAAAGCAGGTCATAAACTTTCGCGTCACTTGACAGGTGATGAATGACATATTGACGGATTCCGTGAGGATAATTTGTTTTACGGAAGGAGAAAAGCGAAATATTTTACATTTAAGTGAACAATTTATTTACCTCGTTATTTTTAAGGAAAACTTTCAGCACTCTAATTTTTTTGTACTTAGCTTTCACCTTTACGTCTACGATGCTTTATGGAAAATATATTATAAAGAAATTAAAATAAGACTGTTACGAATGAAATTAAATTTCATAAGAAAGGTATCTAATTAATTTTCTTATGAAATTTTATCAAATTAACTTTTCCACACACGTTTCACAAAAGTAGAGGCCTTAACAACGGAGAACAATGCTTAACTCAAATAACACAACTTAATTGTATTCTGGTTGGTCTTCCGTACTTTATAATTAGAGCCCGATTATAAACACAAAATTACATTCTTATTTACTGTGGATCTTCTGATTAGTCAAAACGATACAATTTACAACGCACTAAAAAAGATCTATCTCATAAGGACACTTATAAAACTTGATGCGGCTTTTAACTAATTTTATAATATTTTAACAACTTAAATGTAAAAATCTATTATAATTAAAGAAATAACAAATAATTGTATTAAAAATTCATTTTTCATCGAAAAATTTTTTTGCTTTCAGAAAATATTGTTCATATTCATAGAAACAACTAAAAGCAAATAAAAGCATTTGAAATTAAATAATATCTTTGTTTTATTGAGTTTTGTATGTTACAATTCAGAGCTGATTTTCAGGTAGGTGGGGTCCAATTAAAAAAAAAAAAAAAAAAAAAGAACATGATTTGCATTCCTCAAAGCCTTGTGCTTTTAACTATTGTAATCACTAAACCTGATGCGATCGAATTTCTAGAGTTTTCATAAAATTAGTTATGGGGAGGGGAGGTAATAAATATAAAAAAATATTTCTGCCATGACTTTAATAAAAGAAAACATATTTATAATAATTTCGATCATCTGTGAATTGTTTCTGAAAGTTTCATTAACATCCAACAATTATTTTTATTTTTGCAAGATTTTCCAAATTAATGTGTGTCATACAAAAAAGGACGTGCTAAAAATTGTATATGTTATTTTACTAGTTTTTAAATGAAAATTCAGATTGTTCTAAAAAGAAGGAAAAATTTTAAAAAATAATTAAAATAAACTTTGATCTTTCCTAATAATAAATATTTAGACGATAAAATTTTGTTTGGCGTCTTTTTCGTCATGCTATGCTCTTTGTTTTTAGCGATCTCGTGGAGGTATCTAATTTAACAAGTACTATTCTCAAACCGAATTCAACAATCGACGAAGAACCTCCGGAAAATATAAGACAATCCATGATAACACGAAACAAAATGTTTTTTTAGTAACCATAAAAAGTTGTTATCGTTATTTGCATTCAGATTAAAATATCATCATCTTAACATTTGTTTATTTCCACTTCATATCTTTCACCTCATGTTTTTTTTTCCAATTTATTTTTCTTGTTGCTTCTGCTAGCAACAATAAATACAAGGATGGGGAATTTGGTCCGAATGTAAATCCTAGAAATTCAGATAAAAATTGTTATACTTTAACGAGGAAGTTTTCTCTTGGCTGTCAATATTCAGTTATTATTCATTCGCATTAACATAAATTTCTTCAAAGATCGGAACCTATTTTAAAAGAAAAGTCAATTTTCCAGAAAGATTACAAAAGACGAAAAATCCTTTGTCGAGAAGGATTCTGAAAAGACGGAAGATTGTGGAATAAGAGCGTAAATGTTTTTTTTGTTCAATGAAGTTTATAACAAATATTTTTTCTTATTAAAGCAGACGAACGTTTTAAGCACTCCAATACATGTTGATAGAATTCTCCAAAGTATTTCGTAAAATATCTAATTATATGTGACGGTAATGTCAGAAGTGTCTCACAATATTCAAGGTTGATTTTGGGGGATAAACTGATGGCGGAAATGTCATGCTTGGATGAATCTTCAAAAAACTTTTCGACACATTTATTTTGAATCAATTGCTGTTTGAACTTCAGAGATGAGGTGTTTGATAAAAAAAGCTGGCAAAACTCAGTGTTTCCTTTTCAATCTTTTATAAAGCGACTGATTAAAAAAAAAAAACAAAAAAAAACAAACGCGTCAGAAGAATCGAAAATGTCAAGTTGTAAAATTCACTTACAAGAACATCAGAAGAATGAGCGGAACATTGATGAACTGAATAAACGGTTCTGTTCCCCCCCCCCCCGAAAGTAAACCAAACACGCGAAGAAGTCCGAACGCAGTCGAAGCATTCGACTAGTAATAATAATAAAACCTGCAAATTGATCTGAAACACTATGAAGTTATGTTTCTTAAACTAGTCTTATATTTTTAGTCCTCCTGTGGATCTGAAAAAGTCACGCTTGGGAAATAAAAACGACTATCATAACTACCTCCCACCCCGCCAAAAAGAAAAAGACATATTTACTCAACATTTTTTTTTCAAGTTCAGTCATGCCGCGTTCTTCTAAGCCTACTGGACTCAAATTTCTTTATATAAACTGAAATTTATCAGTGATTACCCACCACAACAGCAAACAAAATTAAATTTTAACTTATGGAAAAACATTAAAATAGATTAAATTTCATTTCAAGCGATATTTTTAGTTTTATTTTTGATGCATCGAAAAATGTGGGCTAGGAATAGGAGGCTGGTTTCCCAAAATTTTTTTACCAATTTTACTATTTTTTTTACCGAGGCTTATTTTAACAAAATACAAAGAAAGGAATAAATACAAGAAAGAAAAAGAAAGAAAGAAAAAAAAAACTATGAAAGCAATGAAGAATATAACTTTCAGGTTTTTAACCTGAAGAAAGAATTCTTCTTTAAAAAAGTTGACGATGAAGATAATTTCCTTTCATTGCTTGGGTGCGTTTACAAACAAATAGAAAAGAATTCAAATAAAAACCAAAACATTTGCTTCCCCTTAAAGTCCTTATTTATTTTTCTATGTTTCACTATCTTTCACTCCCAAGGCGATTTCTGCCAATCTAGAGGCACTGGACTTTTGAAATGTTCTTGCCGCTATGTTGGTGGCCTTTGATAATTTAAAGCTAAAACCTAAATTTTTGCCCCCCCTCCAAATATCTTTGCTTTAGCCTTGTTAAAAAATATAAGGAGGTAATTCAGCATCTGTTATACGAAAATTGTTTAACACGATGAATTCTTAAACTATCCAATAATTAAAGGATAAAAAATATCTACAAAATGCAATGTTTATTTTGGCAGCAAACGTAAATTTCCATAAAAGACGAATTGTTCGAATTAAATTAATCCTGGGACGTGTCCCAGACAAAGTGAGTATGAAATAGGATCAAAATTTCTTGGAATCTGTGGAAGGTATTTAATCCACTTGCGAAGAGGAGGAGGATCAATGACCCAAGAATCAGCACGAATCAGCCAGTGTCTGAGATGCACACGTGACATCCAGGCAGCAAGCGGTCAACATAGGATTGCAGCTTATTTGAATTGAAAACATCTGAACTATGGGATCAATGTGGAACGAAATAATCAAAAAGCAAACATGGGGGGGGGGATTTTGGTGCAGTCAAAGACATTAAGGAAAGATTTATCTAACAGGTAATTTCTAGAACAATCCTAGACTGCATTTTTTCTCACGAACGAGAGTGATTTTAGTTCGATATCTAAGATTGTTAATATCGATCTCTAGGTTGTGTTGCGTGCTCCCATTACTTCTCAGGCGAATTTTGTGTTTATTTGTGCCATGTTTTCGGCGTCGTCACACGCTTAGTAAAGGTAGATGCATCATGCATATCCGCTTTCCATTAAAAGCTGGATTTCAGAATATTAAAAAGGATCAACGAATATTTCGAATGTCGGTCAACTCACCATAGTGTCAAATCGAGTTTTCGTAGCAACTTTTCTCTCGCCACAGTATAAGCAGTAACTATTTGAAAATACCTGCTTCTTTTATCTGTAGCTTTGGGTAGCAGCCAGTCTGAATTAAAACTGTGACGAAGGTAACGGGAAACCACAGCAATTCACAAAGAAAAGCTGTGGAGAGCCATGATCGCTTACGTTCTGAAATGACATTTTAAAAGTTTCTTTTAACGGTTTTCAACAGATGTTATACTTACGATAATAGTTTCTGTGCACGAAATTAAAGTTGAAAAAAAAAAAAAGAACAACAAACAAAGCGACGAATTAATTCTAACGATATTGCCGTTTAACCTTGAAAACGATTCGTTTCTGACCTTGAAAATATTTTCCATAGATTCAAAATATTTGAAGTCGTCTGGCGTCAATCAACAAAAATTCTTTTTGTAAACTCATACGAAATATTTGTTTGGAATTTACAAAATGTCTACCAAGAAAACGAATTGCAAACACCTTTTTGAATTTAATATTTGTTTAAGCAATTAAAATGATTTTTTAAAACTGAGAACATTTTGATAGGGTTTCTTTAACTGATTCAATGTCTAAAAGTAAAATAAAAAAGTAAAAACCAATAAAGCCCACCAGCAATTATTAACATCCGTCAAAATTCTCTTAGGTTACAACTTTTTTTCATTGAAACAGTAAATGTTTTGAAAAGCGTTGGAGTCGTGGGACACTGAGATTACGCTAACAAATAACTTACTTTGAAATAAATACTACAATACTATCATTAATCAAGATTAAATTTATAGACATATAGATACGTCGTAATGTTCCAAACTCAATTCGTGAAGGTTTTTTTAAAGAACATTCAGTGTTATAGGATCCGTTAAGAAATGAAGGGTTTCGTTATCATTAAGTTAAAAGGGTAAGTCGTAAATTGGAGTTTTGAAAATAAGTATCTAAAAACTATCCAATGTACTAAATCTAGAGAGCATAGGAAACATTTTAACGTCATTCCATAATTAAAATTTATTTGCTGTTCCCCAAAATTGAAAAAATTACAATTTCATCTTTTTTGTTCTCTCAATTGAAAGAGAGTTGTCTAGCAGTTGAGGTGTTAAAATCCACTCAAACACATTGAGTTGCTTTTCTTCAAAGGAAACATTAGCAAAAGAATAACAAATATATTAGAAAAGAAAATGTACTTACCCTCTGCAGTGTTTACGTGTTATCGATCTTTGGGAAACGTAATTTTCATTTTAAAAAATCCATGTTGTGTGATATTAGCTAATCTCGAATTGTTCTCGCCATAATAAAAATGTCGGATGCCTCTCCAGGCTCATAGAAATGCATGTCATTTTAGCAAATGAGCTGTAGAGATAGTTACTATGATAAACTAGTCAGGGTGCCCTTCATACAACGTTATAAATTGTTTGCATTAGGTTTCAGGTTTTTTTTTCTTCTGGTAAATTAAACTTCAAGTTTTTTTTTAATTCGATTTACACTGGCGATTTGTGTTTCGAACTCAAATTTCGTTCGACATGTTGTCATTTAATATAGGAATTTCCTTGACGGTATTGACCTCAAATAATGGCTTTGAAAAAAAAATCATAGCAAATTCCAATGACTGATAGAAAATATGAAATTTTGCTGGATGAGTATTCAAAACTCAAGCAAACCTGACATTCCCAGGCGGATTAAAACTTTCCTACGGTCTTTCTTCATACACCTATTGCATTTCGGGAAATTTGGATCAGGTGAATAATTGGTTGCAGTAGCAAGCAATAATAGCCAATAGTTTATTCTTTAAGTTATTTAAAAAATGTTTGTAAGAAGCATTTTCATGGAATATTAGTATTAAAATTATTATTAGTTTGATTGACAGTTACTGTTGCTTTGTTATCATAAGTCCTATGTGTGATCGCTTTATACTTAACGTGATAGACACCTTCTAAAAAAGAAACGCTTTACCAAAATGATTCCTGAATTTAAAATTATGCCTTACCCCGATAGATTTAAAAACATTGGCTTTCTCTTACTTGAAACTAAACATTTTAAACTTGATTTAATACAGGTCTTTAGAATAATAAATTCAAGTTTCGATAAATAATTTACTAAAAGCCAGTATAAAACCAGCAGAGGACATCCATTAAAAATGAATCCGCTTTTTTTATTGTCTGAACATAAAAAAATATTCTTTTTTTTTTTAAACAACGGTTAGTGAATCAGTGTCACATTTTTACTCTTTCGGAGATTCAATGCTAAGACTTTAAATGGAGATCAGAATACATTGTCACTGGATTTGTGTACAATGTGATTCTTTCATTGTCTTAAACTCTTTTTCTAACCCAATATTTCCATTATTCCTGTTTTTTGCATATTGCCGAGGCTCTTTCTTATGTCTTTTAATTCTCGTCTGTTTCACCATTTTGGCGCTTAAGGCTGCTGCTGCTGCTATTATCTTCTTCTTCTTCTTCTTCTTGTAAATAAATAATCAGTAAATTCTGTCCTTGTGTCTGAAATCCTTCCTAACTCGGACCACACTTGCATATTATAACTTTTTGGAATCAAGATGATCCCAGGGTTGAAAATCTGCCCTTCATCAGGTGCTTGAACATCCAGCATTGGGATTTGTGTCCAGATGAGGAGGGAACAGTTAAAAATTCAAATTTTAAAATAACTGGAAAATAAATAGTGATTTAAAATTTTTTTTTATTTATGTTGATTTTAAAGCAACACAAAACATTGTTAAATTATTTTTTTACATTATTCGGACTATTGTCCTCATCTTTGTCGCCATGTTTATCACAACGTTTCGGCCGTTGTACGCTCCGGCCTTCTTCAGGTGGTTGGAATGTCGAACTGAACCCTTGATTTCGCTCACTGGGGTAGACTGTTCTAGTTCCACGTGCCATGTTTAATGGATATCAATTATCAGTTCTCCTGTTAATTTCCCTCTGAAAGTTCTCCACTGCGTTAACCGGGTATTGAACTCACACTCTTTGGGTCCTGTCACTGGATCTAACCAACCCCTTTATCCACTGTGTCATGTGTCATTGAGGAGAACTGATAATTGACATCCATTAAACATGGCACGTAGAACTAGAACAGTCTACCCCAGTGAGCGAAATAAAGGGTTCAGTTCGACATTCCAACCACCTGAAAAAGGCCGGAGCGTACAACGGCCGAAACGTTGTGATAAACATGGCGACAAAGATGAGGACAATAGTCCGAATAATGTAAATAATGTACATAATACCTCATCTCAGAAATATAGACAGATATTATTTTTTTGTTTTAAATTCAGTTTAAAATGTCTCCAAAACTTTATGAATTGAAAAAATCGGTTTTATTTCTTCAAAATGCCAAGGAATCAGTTAAAGTGACGTGAAGTTTTGACGTTCCACAGAGTTTGTGATTTGAAGAACTCATTTTTTGGGCCTGGATTGGAATTTCGATTCAAATCAGACTTTCGGCCCAAATCGGTCTTTTGGCCGAAATTGGACTTCTGACCCGAATCAGGCTTGAAGAGAAGTTTTGAAGTTCTATGGAGTGAATTGAGGAATTCGAAGTTATTTCTTCAAAATTATCTTAAATTGAACCTGATGACCCTTTAATGTTGGGCCGGAGGTCCAATTAGCCGTCCACGAGAGCTTAGCTTAAACGTCCACACGGAGGGCAGCTTTTAAGCTAGTAATAAATCAAATAAAAATCAAAGAAATGTCTGGGTCGATAAACCCTTTAATCACTAAAGAAAACCAAATGAAATCTGAAATAACCTCCACCAAGACTTGAACTCTCATCGTTCAACCTTGTTAAAATTATTTTTTCCTTTCCAAAAACGCTTCTCATTGACGACCTTTTGGGATAAAAGGATTTGCTTATTGACTTTGCTAGTTGACTTCACAGCTATCTCTTTCGCACCGGCACCAGTGTTTCAGATTTCGAACCCAGGTAAAAGCTAAATAGATTTGGGATACTTATTTTAAAGGCGAGAAGACCATTTTTTACTTAGAGAATTGGCGCAAAAAGATCCTCCCTTCTTCTATTCCTTTCAGACAGCTTCTCACCAACTTGGAAGTTTGAAGTGATGCAATCTTTCTATCTCATCACCATAACCATTTATCCGGGGCTGAACGATAAAAACGGCAGGAAACAAAGTTCTCTTAGGGTCAATCTCGCAATGATTCGATTTTGAATTAATGTTTTTTTTCACTGTAAAATAACATAAAATGACACATCATAGCTAGATTTTCTTCTTTTCTTTCTCTTTCCACTTCTCTATGCTGAACAATCTCCTGACAGATGAAAACGAGACTTAAGGTCAAAGAGATGTGCATCTCCCGACGAATGGTGCAAATAGCACGCACAGCGATTGCCAGAAATAAAAAACAAAGTTTTAAGCAGAAAAGAAGCTACAAAGGAAACGCTGCTAACAACCAGAAAGAGAAAGGTGAAACTTTTGGAACACAAAGTGAGGAAAGAAGGCCTGGAGAATTTAACACACACTGAGTATATTAAAAGCAAGGAAAGCCAGGAAAACAGCGAGTAACCATCCTTTACGAATTTTATTAAATGGAATACAGAACGCAGACCACAAAGACAAAGAGTTATTTCGAGCAACACAATACAGGAAGTTATGGAGAACTGTAATCGTCTACACCCTGAAAAGTCATTGCATATAAAAGAAAAAGTATATAGTTCGGTGAAATTAGATTCTTGTAGGTCATGTTTGAACGTAACCGCTTACTAACTTAATAATTTTTACGTGATATTGGATATTACATCACGTGTGTGTGTGCGCGCGCATGTGTGTGAGAAGGGAAGAATGTAAACAAAGAAATTTTGCTTACCACGCAGAAGCCACATTAGTTTTTGAAAATGACTGAAACCGTGTGCTTTAAGCTTCTCGACTACGAAGAGCGACTCTGGCAAATGGTTGTGTATTGTCTTTAAGCACGTCTTTCTCGTTCAGATAACCGAAACTTCATAAGTGAACTCGTTCTGTAAAGGTAAACAAAACAATTTCTAAAGAAATAATAGATTCTTATTTATTAATCTGACAAATTTCTATTACTATATATATGATAAAAATATAGTTTTATGGTCTGCTATATTTACGGGTAAAAGTGCTCAATATCACGGATAGAGCGGATGTAAATATAAAAGTGACCTCCGAATGTAATGGAAAAATTACTTGAATTGAAATTTGTTCAGTAGTGAAATAAATCTCATGAAAACCCCAATTTGAATTACTGTTCCTGCTGTGACCAATTTGCCTAAAGTTATGCAATTATGTGAAAAGCAGAGAATCGTACGGCATTGCTAAAGTGTTCTTGTGTTAGATTTGACCTTCCAATAATAGCTGTATTGAAGGAAACAAGCCAAATTAGAACCAAGAAGAAAAAGAAAAGAATTGGCACAACCACACCTGGTAGTCTGCTCAATTGAAAGAAGGATTAATAAAACAGGTGTAAATATATAAATGTAGAAAAACCAAGATGTGATGGGGTAATTGTCTAATACGTTTGAAGCATTGATAAAATGTAAAATAAAATAAAACACAGTGTCCTATATAGGTTTATTATTTCATTCAAATGTTTTCATTCAAATACACACACACACACACACACACACACACACACACACACACACACACACACACACATATATATATATATATATATATATATATAGAGAGAGAGAGAGAGAGAGAGACTTTTTAAATAACTATACCAGAGGGCATTCGCCCGTGTTTTTTTTTTAAATCACCATCACAACAGAAAACAGATTTTATCGCAGTTACAATAGCATGTTTGTCTCTCTGAAGATGACCTTAGAAAAGGTTAAAAGTACTTAGGTGAAGAAAAATTATAGCTCATTCCTTGATGTATTTCATTTTACTATCATGAAACTGATTAACCAAGTAGAAAGGATCATTATAAAAATAAGTAGACACAATATGTCTATATTATTCAATGAAATTTGTTTGAATGAAGATATGCTAAAATATTCCAAGGTCTTCTATTTTGAAAACTTTTCTTTTCATTGCCAATTTGAATGAAATGTGCGTCTCGATCACCATACGCTATCATTACAAGGAATTACATTTTCCTTTAGGAGTTTTTCTTTTTGTCTACCTTTGTTGGTATTCTCCATTAATTCAACAATATCGCGAATTGATTCTACTTTCCAAAAATAAAATCGTTGGAAACCTTAGCGCTCCAATGCTTTTTATGTCTGTTAAATTATTGGTAGCTTTATACAAGAGAAGTATACAGGTCTTCGCTTGAGTCACCGACACGTTGTCTTATTTTAAGTTTTTGAGTTTTATTTCAGATTTTTAGAGTTCCAAGTGGTCGCATAATTACAGGTGTAACCGAAGGCTTTATATATAACACTTTCCAAATATTTCTAGAAAAATTCTGATGTTTGTCCGTTTTCACAGTGTGGTGTACTAATTGTTAAATTTGTTTATCCAATTCAATATTATCTGATTTCTTTGAATCAGTCTAGCTGGATAGAAAATCTCTAAGGTTTTCATATATATATATATATATATATATATATATATATATATATATATATAAAGAAATATAGTCTTAAAGTGTGCTATATTTATGGGATAAAGTGGTCAATATCAGAGATAGAGCGTGTGTAAATATAAAAGTGGACATGGAAGTCAGCACTTAGAGGCGACAGTCTGTTTCATGCTAGTGCAATCGTCAGTCTGTTTCATGCTAGTGCAATCGTCAGGCCTGACGATTGCACTAGCATGAAACAGACTGTCGCCTCTAAGTGCTGACTTCCATGTCCACTTTTATATATATATATATATATATATATATATATATATATATATATATATATATATATATATAAAAGTGAACATAGAAGTCAACACTTAGAGGCGACAGTCTGTTTCATGCTAGATGCAATCATCGGGCCACGAGTGCTGTTATTTTTCTCGGCTATTTATATATACTGGTCAGTGGTGCATTGTGGGTAGTTATTTTTGGCAGATGTTTTACCGGAAGTCGTTTATTTGTTTATTTATTTATTTGTGTCAAATTATTTTGCTTGTTTTTATTTAATTTTATTTTTGGTTTTTATCCTTTATATTTATTTTATTTTTATTTATTTATTTTTTATTTACTTTGATCGGTGTTTTTATTAATGTAGTAAAAATTTGTTTATATAGCTTATTGTGGGTGGTCTATTATGGCGGTTATTTTACTGGAGGTCGTTTATTTATTCATTTGGGTCAAATTATTTTGCTTGTTTTATTTATTTTTGTTTTTATTTTGTTATCTTATATATTATTTATTTATTATTTTTATTTTGATCGGTGTTTTTATTAACGTAATAAAAATTTGTTTATATAGCTTATTTAACAGTTTTGTTTTTGTTTGGGAAGATAAAGCTATTTGTTGAATTTTGGGGTTGATTGTTGTGGTTTGTTCTGACTATTATTTTGGCGGGAACAGTTTTTAATTTATTTATTTGGATTGATTATCTTTATTTGTTTTTTCTGAACGGCTAGTTTATCGGTATCGGTTGTTAGTTTATTTATATATTTGGATGTATTTAGATCAATTTATTATACTTGTCGTTATTTATTTATTACACTGTATATTTTCTCTTTTTGGTTTTCGATTTTTAAGTAACGCAGTATATTATTTTTTATTCATTTTTTATCGTTATATAACAGTTATAGCTATATTTCGACCAATTTTTTGTTTTCATTTTTTATAGTCTAATATTTCGTTTATTATTTACTTTATTTATTGATTTATTCTATTTCGTCTATTCTAACAGGTGTGATGTCGTAATTTGTTTGGATTAATTTATTTTGCTTATTTTATTGACATTTTGTTTGTTTATGTATTTATTTATTTTTTAAGTTTTCGATTTTTAAGTTACGTAGTAAAAATTTGTTTTCATGTCTGCATTTTGAGATTAGCTCGGATCTTTTATTTAATAATTTATTTTGGTCTGGGAAGGTAATGATAGCTATTTTTTCCTCCAAGCAAAGTTTACAAGTTTTTGATAGGTTGTTGTAGGCTGATGATTTTTTCCTTATTTTCCAAGATACTTTTGGTGTGGTGTGCGTTTTGTTTTTTATTTCCCAGATATACTTAGAAAGCATTATGTTGTTCGCATATTTATTATTTGTGAAAGATGTTTTTGTGTACATAATTTCTTTGTTTCAGGGTCCTTCAGTTACTCCTATGTATCCTTTTTCTTCATTATCTGGTGATTTTATCGTGGCTTGGTAGATTGCGTTGTCTTGTAAACAATTACCATTTAAGGGACATTCGTTTTTTATTCTGCAGTTGCACGTGGGTTTAATTTGTTCGTGTGATTTGTTAATAATTTTCCTGTTGTGCTGTTTTATTATTTGTGCCATGTTCTCGGTGCAACTGTAGCTGATTTTTACTGTGTTTTTGTTGAATATTTTGTGTAGGGTGCTTGATTCCGGGTAGTGTTTGTGTAAAAGTTTAAAGAATATTTTTCCTACGTTTGTTTTTACGTTTTTGCTGTACGGTGGGTTGAACCATATGACATTTCTTTTCCTGTTGGCCTTTTTTGTGTTCTGTGGTGAGTATGTGAGTGTTGCTGGGAATCCGCTATCTTTTAGGGCTGTTTCGTAATCTTTCTTAGCTTTGTTAAATATAGATTCATTGGAGGAATTGTCGGAAAGCATGTGGTTAATCGATGTTGGTATCTGTTTGATTATAGAAGGCGGGTGGTTGGAAGATGTGTGTATATAGAGTGGTTTATCATTGGGTTTTCTGAATGGTTTGTATGTGCCTTTTCTTAGGTTGAAGGTAACATCTAGAAAAGCTACTTCGTTTAGGTTAGTTTTTATATCTATGTCGAATCCGTTATTTTTGAAAATCTTTATTATTGCTTTTCTAGTTTTGTCTGTGTTTTGTTTGTTTCAGTTTCTTAAGATTATGAAACCGTCGTCCCTGTGTGTGTGTGTGTGTGTGTGTGTGTGTGTGTGTGTGTGTGTGTGTGTGTGTGTGTGTGTGTAAGTATTAATTAGTACATATATGTGTGACTACGTTTTTGGCGTGCGACTATAGTTTCGCTGGGTGGTGTTCCCAGTTCATCGGGCACGCGCACATAGGTACGCGTATATGTACAAATTAATACATATCTTTGCTCTGCATAACCGCATTGAGCATTATTACGTTTACACCTCATGCATAAATTTAACCATCATTTATTTGCTTGCCTGCGTATGCACACCAGCACGCGCGTACACGCCTGCTTATATTTGACCGTCGTTTCATTTATCCACTCTACAACTATATATATATATATATTTGAATAAATTGTGTGAGGTACAAAACTGGCAAATAGCTAGAAAGACATAGAATTTATTTCTAATAGACATTATGTGAGATGAAAGTAAAAAATAAGAAATGGGACAATCACTCAACACATATATATGTGTGTGTGTGTGTGTGTGTGTGTGTGTGTGTGTGTGTGTGTGTGTGTGTGTGTGTGTGGAAAGCAATCGGTCTTTTAAAAATCTTTCGTTAAATATGACGGATAAGGGAAAATATATTATTATTATTTTATTTTTTTGGAGTTTTTCCAGCGTCCTTATATTTTTCTATTGAGTGAGAGACAGGGAGGGGGGCAGAAACTGTCGATTGCCCCAAGGGTTTTCGGAAACTTCTTTAGCCATTTTCAAGGTGGGTGGGGTTATTTGGGTCTTTGAAATTTTTCAGTCATATTTAACGAAAGAATTTCTGGTTTATATTCTTTGTTTATGAATTTGAATTCTTTTCCTTTTCGACTTTGTCTTCATCGTCATGTCTTTATTATCCTCCCCCTTCCCTTTCTCTTTCACTTCTAGTGTTATCCTCCCCCTTCACTTCTAGTGTTATCTTTCTCTTTTCTTTGGTTCCAATCCATCTTTTCCTTTTTATGTTTTACAATTTACTTTTCTTACTACTTCTGCTTCAACAAAATGATTTCTAATGATGCCCTAAAAATAATTCAATATGGCGCTGACCTTCGTCAACAACGATGAGAATATA
Organism: Acanthosepion esculentum; assembly: GCA_964036315.1. Lineage (NCBI taxonomy): Eukaryota > Metazoa > Mollusca > Cephalopoda > Sepiida > Sepiidae > Acanthosepion > Acanthosepion esculentum. The sequence continues at coordinate 79,635,904 of OZ038515.1, forward strand.
CAACGTGCGTTCCACTGTCTCCGCCATTCGCTGTTATCGTCGAACTTCTGACAGCAATCCGATAAGAGCTAATCTACAGACTTCTTTGCAGGCCAAACAGGTATTAACTTGTCTGAAATTTTAGGATAAGTTTTTTTTATTTTTTATCGATGACGAGTTCGGACAGTAAGTTTTTGTTCTTTGCCTTAATATGTCAGTCGAGACAGGAATTGTTTCGGCTCCGCGTCCTTTCCGGTTTCTGTCTTGTTGTGAGTTAAATCACCAGAAGTTCCGCAATACATCGGGAGAACACAGATGTTCAGACGATCCTAATTCTTGGTTAAGGTTCTCATAATAATTCGGCTTGGCACTGAAGATTTGTCGTCTAAACCGTACCACTCTATTGTACGGAGAGGATGAGATAGTCAGTGACATTTGATGGAATATTTTTAAAGAATTTTACGTTAATAAAGATTTTCTTTTTTCTGGCACAAAACATGTTCAAATCTAAATACAGGAAGCCATACTGGAAAGAAAGCGAATTTGTGTCACAAGGGAAAAGTTTACTTATGTAATACGCGTTCTGAATGAAATAAAGGCCTTCCTTTGAAAACACGAAGATGTCCAGGTGGTGTATTGGTTAAAGAGCTCGGAACGAGAAATTAGTTAGCTGTTCGAATTCCAATCGAGTTCTTTACATATCGAGCAAATACACTTGGGAAGGATATTTATTCATTTCTTCTCCAATCGCTGCTATTGCTTAAATAGTAAGCCATTTCTTCTTTCCTACTAGATAAATAGTAGGGCAGACTGGATTCTTTAGCCTTGGTTGCCAACCAGTCTATGAGAATGTTATGGTAATTTACCCACGCACGCATGAACTCTCCCAGCTATAAATAAGGGCAGGTACTGCGTTTTGGAGAGGGAAGTTTCCAGCAGTCAGTTTTGACAGTCGGAACGAACATTCTTGCTGTAACACTCTCGTCTGTATATGTTTGTGTTACTGTTTCTGTTAATATATTTGTTTAACTCAATTCCTCTCTTTGTGTCTTTATTTCTGGTCCTAACAAGGCCACAACAGAGAAGGAAAACGCTGAATTCAAAACTGGTTGGGAATGGGGTTAGCAAACCCCATCTCGTAAGAACCTATTTACTACGAAATCCATAGCTGCTGAAAACTGTAGCCGCCGTCTATTCCTCAGTAGAGTTTATGGAACTTAAGTGAATGAGTTTAAAACACAGAATTCTACAAACACCTGATGACAGTTGGACAATACATCGGTCGGAATCAGAAAACTATTGCTGAGTCATATCTGTAGAATCTTTGTTGGTTCAATATTCTATAGATTCTTGAAACATTATACATCTGTTCTCGCATTCTTTCGATCTGTCTCAATATCTTTTATATTCGATTAGCGATTGACTGAAACTTCCTTTGATCTTATTCTCTCGTAGACGACCAAATCTCGCAAGCGTTGATGCAGTACCAATTTCTTTCCTCTTATAAACGATGGATAAAGAAACTGGAACTTTCTTATAGCCTTCCCCGGATTGATAAACCTCAATCATTTCTGGCTAAACAGTTTCTTCTATCGCACTTCTCGCTTGCGGAACTCTTTTCAGGCTTCTTGCTTTCCAGCCAACTTTGATCTTCAAAAAGTTAAATGTCACTGTGCATAAAGGCATTGGTTTGATCCAGTGACTAGACCCAAAGAGTTGTGAGTTCAATACCAAGCTACAGCAGTGGTGAACCAAAACTTTGAGAGTTGAGTTAAAGAGAAATAACTGAGACATCTGGAAGAGGCATGACACGTGGAACTAGAACAATCTACCCCTGTGGACGAAATAAAGGGTTCGATTCGAAATTCCAATCACCTTAAGTAGGCCGGAGCGTACAACGGCCAAAACATTGTGAATATGGCTATGAAGATGAGGATAACAGTCCGAATACTGTAAATAATGTAAGTAATCTTAATACCTCATCTCAGAGATATAGACAGATAATGTTAATTCTGTTTTAGAATCATGTCTTAAACGATTTTACTGAAGATGAAAAGATTAGATGTAATTAAATTAAATTCCGATTGATTAATTGAAAAAGAAAAACAATGAATTCTTTAATCATTCCAGCTCATGCAAGGCAATAAAGCCATTAAGATACAAGGGGTTATTGACTGTGAAAGAATCAGAAAAATGCGAAACATTATTAAGAAGAATGATGAGGAAAACAGTAGATGACGATTGACGTTTCATTTAAATTTGTGAAGAACCTTGGCCGGAAAGCATGGAATAGAGTTCCACATGCAAGAAGTGCGAGAAAAAATCTTAGCATAGGACTTACGATAACATTCAAATTCAACTGTAAATTGATGAGACCTTACTGCCAATCTAGTCAGTTGTCAGTTATGTGCCATGCGTGATACACGCTTAGGCGATCATGTATCTTTTGATACATGACTGATGAGGCAGTTTTTTTCCCGTAGTAGGTTGCCATTTCTTTCTGCGGTAGACCAATTGCCATCCAAGGCCATAGAACCCGGTCTGCCCTGCTATTTCCCTATAGCTTGCGGGGGGAGGGAGAAGACGGGTATTACCATGTAAGTAAATGTAATGGATTCGACGGGAATTTGAACTCGGCTCTCCGATTCCTCAATCCGAAACGCTATCCATTACTCCACCGTACTGTGCTTAAATTCATAAAGTCGGTTGAGAAGGGACTGAAGCGGAGATGCCAGGTTAGTACTAATAATATAGCTGGGAAAGGTGTTATCACTATGGATCAGGTTGGACCTGGGAACAACGCTCTTTCAATACCTCCAATTTCCTTATCAGAGGCCTTACTGCCGGATGTAGTTCATCGTCATACCCAGGACTACAATAAATATTAAGAATTGATCGATAAATAGGAATTCGGAAAGTTAAAATATTTTAAATGTTGCTATTTAAAAGCAATCAATGGTTTCTGTCTTTATGAGATGAGATATGTAAATAATGTAAGCAATCAATGGTTTTAGGGTTAAAAATTTTAGCGCTAAAATTTGAAAACTAAAATTCTTATTTGAACATTTCAATTCTTGATTTAAAATGAAAATATGTGATGTATTTTTAAACATCAAAAGACTTTTTTTAATTTAAAAATGTGAGGTGGAATAAGTTTTTTAAGACTGAAACCAATGTTTTTGTTTGAAATTACAAGGCAAGGTAAATTTTTAAACACTAAAATGAAAATGAATTTAAAAATGAGAGACTGGGCAAAATCTTTGAGCGTAAAATATATGATTTACTGGGACGTGTAGCGGGTTTATTTTTTACACCATAAACCTTAATGTAGCTAAAAACAGCAAGTAAAAGTTTAAAGATCACAACCTCATATTTAGTTTAAAATGTCAGCATTTTGAGTATTGTAACTTTCAAGTTTTGTTTATATTGACTGATGTTTTTTTTTATATTTATTAAGGCGATGCAAAGCGGTGTGAGGCGGCGCGTTAGTCACATGGGATGTTTTTTTTTTTTTACCCCAAAATTTTTTTAAAGTACTCGTAGTTCCTAGTTGACAATTTGTTTCTTTCCCCCTCCCCCTTTTACACTCCTGACTCAGTGAGGGTGTATAGCACGCGGTGTGGCGCAGTTGCAACTCAGTTGTCGTGAGAGGAGGCAGACGTCAGGAGATTATCCATTTTCGGAAATCCGTGGTGACTAGCGCACAGTTAAAGCCGTTTCAAAAATAAAGTTAGAAAAGACACATTATTTACATTATTCAGACTATCATCCTCATCTTTGTCGCCATATTTATTACAACGTTTCGGCCGTTGTACGCTCCGGCCTTCTTCAGGTAGTTGGAATGTCGAACTGAACCCTTTATTTCGCTCACTGGGGTAGACTGTTCTAGTTCCACGTGCCATGTTTAATGGATGTCAGTTATCAGCTATCTCCTGTTAATTTCCCTCTGAAAGTTCTCCACTGCCTTAACTGGGTATTGAACTCACACTCTTTGGGTCCTGTCACTGGATCTAACTAATGCCTTTATCCACTGTGTAAATACGACGACAAAGATGAGGACAATAGTCCGAATAATGTAAATAAGGTACATAATACCTCATCTCAGAAATATAGACAGATACGAAAAGACAGTCATAATGGACACTGATATTTAATAAGTATAGTCTGGCATAAGGCTACAAAGGCGGGGAATATTTTGAAACTAGAGTAGTAAGGCTCTGCAAGAGTAGATTTCGAACCATTACTCCATGGTAGGGTATCTAGCTAACAAATATTTGGTACTTTCAGTGATTCTGCACTTGGCTGGGATTAATATAGTCTTATGCAATTTTAAAACAAGATCGTTTTGAATTTTCATAAATAACGAAATTGCATTTATTTCTCGCTGCCTTTTCCATCGACTCAATGCAGGCAAATAAAACTTTTGTGTAAAACTCTGACAATGAAGTGATTTCCAATCGATGTTTGTAGTTTGCTTTGCGCATGCGCGTGTCTTCATTAAAACTCGAATTCTGAGTATTTTTTTTTTCAAAAAGAGAAAAGCAAATAAAACTATGATTTAAATAACGAGATTTTTCCAAACAAAAGTAGTTGATCGATTTTTAGTTCTATTCCAAATATTGAAAAATTCCACTAACATTGTAACTAATATGGCGGAGAGGAAAACAGAAAATTGAAGTGATTTAAAATTTTTGCTTCACAATAGTAAAGAGATAAATTAATGACGACATTAGAAGTAATTTATTGTTGAGAATTGCTAAGCAAAAGGCTTGAGAATATCAAAGAATTTCTCTGTCTATATATATATATATATATATATATAGCAATAATAAAATGACGAGAAACTTTCCTGCGTTACTTAAATGACAATGATAGCATATATACATATATATATATATATATATATATATATATATATATATATATATATATATATATATAGCATAATGAGAAGCCACGTATACTTTCTTGATATGTATATAATATAGAGATAACAATTGAAAATTTGCAAATTAAAAAACATTGAATGTTTTTTTGTGAAAGTATTTATTTATATTTTTAGTTATTTCTGATGAAAGATCGGGGCAGATCTGAAATATCAAATATATATATAAAAATATAAATACTTTCACAAAAAACATTCAATTTTTTAAAATTTGCAACTTTTCAGTTGTTTTCTCCATATTATATATATATATATAGAGAGAGAGAGAGAAAGAGAGAGAGAGGGAGAGATAGATAAATAGATAGATATAAAAAGAATGAGAAAATGAGATAGATAGATAGATAGATAGATAGATATAAACGTTTGGTGTGCGATTTAAGTTTCATTGGTAAGCAAATAAATAATTACCAAATTTTGCCAAGAGTGCTCAATGTGGTTAGACAGAGCCAAGTTAATATATATTAATAAATACACATATACCTACATTTGGTGTGCAACTTAAGTTTCGTTGGTTACCCAACTCATCGGATACAAGATATAGCAATATATTTATTAAGGAAAAACTTAATAAATTCAGGAAATAAATAATAAAAATTAACAAATTGTATGAATGCACGTATAACCTCGAATTAATTTAATCATAATAATCATTGATAAATAATTAATGAATAAATCCAAAATATAATATCTTAAACCGTCCTGGGTAAGAGGTTAAACTGCATCCGCGTCCTGGGTAAGACGTTAAACTACGTCCAGCAGCAAGGTCACTGATCAGGAGGTTTTGAGGAGCGTGGAACCACCTCCTAATTGCTGGTGTTCCCAGGTCCACCCTGACCCGGGGTGGTAGCACCTGTTAGGGTCTCAGCTATGGGCAAATAGTTAACTATTACCAACTATACGTTTTGAAACAAATTATTACCAGCAATACAATTTTGAAGGAAAGATATTACCAGAAACAGATTTTTGATAAAACAAAATATTACCAGCAATAAAAAATATTGTCAGCATTAAATAACTCATTGAGGTTGATATGTCGTAAAACAAAATAAACCAAACCAATCTAAACCAAAAGAATACATATTCTATTCATACGAATCTATCCTAAAATTGTTGTCGGCATTAAATAACCCATTGAGGTTGATATGCCGTAAAAACAAAATAAACCAAACCAATCTAAACCAAAATATCTTAAAGCAATAATTGATAATGAGTTAAATATTAAGCAACAATCCTATACAATAGTTATTTAATAACTGTGTTCTCACCTATAATTATTTCTACTTAATATTCATTAGAATAATTTAAAACAACCATCCCTGCCTATCTAATCGCTATTAGAATAGCACAATAAACTGGAAATAACTAATCTACCCATAATGCTTCAATGACAAGCATATATAAATAGTTGAGCTATCACCCAATCCACAAGACCTGAAGATTGCATTTATGCATGAAACAGACTGTTGCCACTTGGTGTTGACCACAGTGTCCACTTTTATATCTAAACACACTCTATCCTGGATAATGGGCACTTTTATCCATAAATATAGCAGACCTTAAAATTATATTTTATAATATGTATAGTAGATGGAGTGATAGATGGCGGGCCTGTATACGAAACGAGTGGGGATGTTGAAGGTAACACCAACCAGCTTCGACTTTTGAGGCCCCAACTGGTTTAGTTCTTAGAACAGAGCAACCAGACTACCGCAGATAAGATTTTATTATAATGGTGAAAGATTGTGCAGAAGCAACCACCACACTTTTTGGAAGAGCCGAATACAAAGGACTGGTGTTTATAGCGTATCACAAATTCACGAAACGATCGTCCTTAAGTTTTGAATTTAGAGTTTACCATCTCCAGAATTGGTTTTCAGCGGCATAGGGGGGTATGACGAAGACATGGATTCATAACTTTTCAAAGGGTATTTGCGCATAAGTGAATGTAATGAACTCAACTGGAATTCGAACACGGCATTCTGATTTCTCATGTTGAGCCGCTACCCAATATCAGGAATAGAACGTATGTAAATATAAAAGTGAACACAGAGGTCGACACCGAACGGCGACAGTCTGCTTCATACTTGATCGCAATTTTTAGCCTATATATATATATATATATATATATATATATATATATATATATAAGAAATTCTAATACAGATAGAAGCTTACTCTTTTTTATTTTTATTTTTTTGTTTTACTTCTTTTTCACATGGATTTAATTTCTTTTGCAGATTAAAAAAACTTTGAGAGTTTTGGCGATTAACAAAGATAGCCAACCAAGAAGCATGCTCCAGGATTGAACAGCGGTCAATTATCAAGTTTTTGGTTGCTGAAGGGTGCAAACCAGTTGAAATTCATAGGAGAATGTCAACTGTGTATGGTGCTACATGTTTCAGCCAAAAGAATGTCTACAAGTGGGCTAAATTGTTTAAAGAAGGCCGGAGCAGCGTTGAGGATGAAGGGAAGCCTACAGAAGTGAGGTCTCCTGAGGGGATCGAATCAGTCAATGACCTCATTCAGTCTGACAGAACGGTGACAGTAGATGACATTGCAAGGACTTTGAGCTTATCTGTTGGGACAAACGCAGGGGTAATCAGTCAGAAGGAGCCATCTTGCATCATGACAACGCAAGGCCTCACACAGCAGCCCAAACGGTGCAGACCATCAACGAGCTGGGCTGGGAACTGCTCCCTCATCCCACTTACAGCCCAGACCTTGCCTCAGACTTTCACCTGTTTGGTCCCTTGAAAGCGTTCACGAGAGGCACGAAGTTTAAAAGTGACGATGAAGTCAAAAGTGTTGTGAGCGACTGGCTGAGACATCAGTCCAAAGATTTTTACGCCGAGGGAATACGGAAGCTTGTGCACAGATGGGACAGTGCTGGGAGACTACATTGAAAAAAAAATGTAAGCTTCTATCTGTATTAGAAGTCCTTATACCGAAAAATTCACCTTATTTATTGAATAACCCTCGTATTTTGAATAGTAATTTTTAATTTACGCAATTTTGGTTGAAAACCTACGGAACTTGTTTGTTTTATCTTTCTTTTTTTTTTTTGTTTATTTCTTCAACGGTCGGGACCATTATTCTGGTTTCTGGGTAGAATTTAAACATGAATTGTGCAATGTCTTCTGAGTGCTTTCACCTTTCACAAGTTTTGTCGGTTGATAGAATAGTGCGTGTAAATATGCATTTATTGGTTTTCGAATGTTTGTATCTTCACTCATCAGTTTCTGATGTTGAATCGTTTTTTTACTTTGAAATTGTGTTTGACTTTTAAATTGTGAAATATAATTAGCATATTAGTTTCCAAATTGAATGAAATCTTAACGACTCTTTACGCACAACCCAATTAATCCACAAAAACCTATTTCATAAATGCTGATGAAAGCCAAAAGCAATCGGAAATCATTGAACAATTTAACTTCAAATTCTTCCTGGAAATCAAACGGAACCGAACCGTAGAAAAATTATATTATAAAAATTTTAATAATGAGGAAAAATTCACTTACAGGACACACTGAAGGCAGAGGTTGGGGTCACAGGGGGACAACGGGTAATCATCACCCACGTTTTAAAGAAAGCAAAGCATATAAGATTTGTAAATGCAAACCTAAGGGCTTCATTTTGGACGTTAAGTCCTAAAATTTACAACGAAGAGGCGCAGAAATATTCTCAGAGTTATGCGCTTCAACTTTCAGTTCTTCTTTCTATAAATCAAATACATTTATGTACTTGTAAAATCTGACTATTTCTCTATTAATTGCAATATGATTAATTTCTGTGAATATACGTAAAACTGGTTTATGAAATTAGCATATATTATATTTTATAATGCTCCAGGCACGCATAATAATAATAATAATAATAATAATAATAATAATAATAATAATAATAATAATAATAATACGGCTATGAGTTGAAGGGTCACCTTAATACTGCATAATGTTTCAGTGACGACAAAGGTATGGAATTCGGATTAGATAAATGTGCAAAAGTAATATTCAACAAAGGGAGATTTAGAGAAACACACTCAATAGATCAAGATTTTGCCACAAAGATTAGGGAACTGGAACAAGAAGAAGGCTATAGGTACCTAGGAATTAGCGAAGGAGATGGAATACAGAATGCCTAAATGAAGGAGAAAGTAAGAAAAGAATACTACAGACATATGGGTCTGTTATTGAATACCAAGTTGAATTCAAAAAACAGAATATCAACCATAAGCACGTTTGCTGTCTCCGTGATGCAATACAGTTTCAACATCCTTAACTGAACCATCGCTGACATTAAGCGAATGGACGCCAAAATGAGAAAGCTTCTCACTTGCCATTGCATGCATCATCCCAAGGCTGATAGTGATCCTCTATATGTGTTCAAATCCGAAAGAGGTAGAGGATTAGTTCAACTAGAACTTTTTAACAAAACTACAACTATCGTACTTCAAAGAAACTGCAGAAGACTGGATGATGATCTGCGTCAAAGAACATGAAAGAAGTAAGCGACTTTATTCGGTAATAAAGGAAGCCAACAAGTTCAAAATGGAATTTCAAGTGGGTGAAGAAATACAAGTCAAGCATAATACACCGATTGCAGGTGCAAAAACCTTTTACAAAGAAAGCAAAGGCAAATGCAATCGACCAGATACTGAAAAGATAGCAAGATAAACATCTTCACGGTCAATATTCAACCTGTATCATACAAACTGATATAGACAAACCCTGTTCCCATCAGTGGCTACGTAGTGCAATGCTAAAAGCTGAACCCGAAGGTTTTATTTTTGCTGCACAGGGCCAATGCTTGCTAACTAGAAATTACCAACCACACATACTAAAAAATTGTGTCGACCCCAAATGCAGATTTTGTGATAAATATCCAGAAAGAATTGATCATCTTGTATCAGGCTGCACGGTATTGGCACCCACTGAATATAAAACCCGGCTTGACAGATTGGGCCGATGGCTACATTGGGAAATCTGCAACTTTTCCAGAAAGGAAAATCAAAAAATTGGTATGAACACCCACCCCGACCCGGTTACTGAGATAGAACCTGTAACATTTTTATGGGACTTTAAAATAGACACAGACAGAAAAACCAAAGCCAATCGCCCAGATATCGTGATCAAAGACCACAAAAATAGAATGTGCTTTCTTATTGACATGGCAGTCCCTGCAGATTGTAATGTATCTTTAAAGATCTTCAAAAACAATCAAAATACAAGGATCTTGAAGTGGAAATAATTTCAGTTTTAGTTGGAGCCCTCGCGTTGATTGGAAAATGTTCTGATAGACTTATTGAAGGGATTCTTGGTAGCCTATGGCTTCAAAAAATACAAAGAATTGCACCTACAAGTACAACTCACACATTACGAAGAGATTTATCTAGGTAAAATGTGTGTGATCTTAGGTTGTATTTTTTTTTCTTTACATAAAATGATTAGTGAAAAATGTCATGAGGCCATTTCTGACCTTAGGTCTCTGATTGAGACCCTGAAAGAAATGTGTATATAGCAGAATAATAATAATAATAATAATAATAATAATAATAATAATGACAAAACTCATATATTGTTTAAACAACCATTACACTATCGCGCCGGTTTATCATGCCATTTATTCGATAATGCTTCAATTACATGACTGCATATCACCAACTAACACAACAACAAAAACTCAAGAAATCTGACAAATCTTGACTAATAAGGCAAAAAAGCTTATATCACATAAATTATAAAATTTCCAAGACAAATACTATGAGTATTAAGCATAAAAAACGACAACAATTCATCATCAATAAAATATTTCAAATATAAAAACAAACATGCTAAACATATTTAATAAATAAATGAATAAAATAAATAAAATGACTAGACAACCTGAACTGTCACGTAAAGACGTGGTACTTAAAAAAAAAGACATCATGCGCGAAAACGCGATGTTTGAAAAACGATGAAATCGACATAGCACAAAAAGTCTCCTCGATAATGGCTGTGAACCCGAAAGTACTCACACAGACATTGGACAATTTATATTCAAATCTTCAACGGAAACCAAGAAAATAATCCCAATTATAGAAAACAACAACAAAATAGAAACAACAAAAATCATTAACAAACGGTTTCGTTTCTCTTTAACTTAACATGTATAAAAGAAAATTTGCTGCTCAAATATGGTCAGCGTATGTGTGCCTTAATAATAGAGTTGCGTATCATGGCCGTCCCATCTAATAATAAAGTCTGAAAAAATAAAATGTCAAATAAAATTTCTGAATACAAGAAAAGTAAAAAAAAAAAATGAAATTAAATTCTGTCTATAATGAAAACAAATCTCAGAGAAATTTCAACGAAATCAATCGATAATCGATCAATTTTCGAAATTTCCATGTGACGACGGCAAATGTTGGCGAAACATTGGAAAGTTGCTCTCAATGGTTTCTCTGCTCAGAATCGATAAACGACGAAGAAATTAATTTCGGAATTTGAAGACAAATAACAATCAAATATACGAAGAACTTTTAGAAGAACATGGCAAAGGGTTATTGAGATATTGACTCTACGGCAAATACGTTATGTAGCTATTTGCTAAGTAGTGAAGTCTGGCACAAGGTCATAGTAGGGGAGCATTCAGGCGGGATCCAACTTCTATCACTAGTAATAATGTGCAAGACAAATTTTCAGTTGCTCTACTTTAGATGCCCAAAGCAGAATCTGATAGGATTTTTCAACACACACACACATATATATATATATATATATATATATATATATATATATATATATATTATTTGCATCATTCAGACTGCTGTACTTATCTTTATTGTCATATTCACGACATTCCGACCGTTGTACGCTCAGATAATATACGTTGAAATTTAGAACCGAATCTTTTATTTAGTCCACGAGGATAAATGTTTTTAATTCCACGTATCATGCCCTTTTCGGATATCCCAGTATCAGTTATTTCCCTTCAGTAGCTCAACTCTCCAGTGTCGTGAACATGGCAATAAAGATGAGAACAACAGTCCGGATAATGTAAATACTGTAAATAGTTACAATACCTCATCTCATATATATATATATATATATATATATATATATATATATATATATATATATATATATATATCATGTTTGATTTGTTCTCTGATTTTGGGTGGATTGAATTCGCAGTTTTTTCTTGTGTTAATTTTGGAGCTTTAGAATGCAGGTCTTGGGATTAGAAAAGAGAGTGTGTGTGTGTGTGTGTGTGTGTGTGTGTGTGTGGGTGTGTGTATGTCTGAGTGTGCGTGAGAGAGAGAGAGATAGAGAGAGAGAGAGAGAGAGAGAGAGAGAGATAGAGGCTGTAAATTAGTCCAACACATGGTATAACTAGGGATAATGTGAAGTAGGAATATTATTTTAAGATATTTTTATGTTTATACATTCTTTGTCCATTTCATAATGTAGGAATATTATGTTACGCCAATATTCTTAGTGAGAAGAGATTCTTGCTTTGAAAATCGACATTAGAAATCTTTGTGTTGACTGAGTTGCAAAACCAACGTAACTCATGTTTCTGTTGTCAAAAACTCAAAAATTTACTATTATTTCCTATTATCCCAAACATTATTTTGTGGATACCTATGTTTGAATAGACGCCCTGTTGTTTGTGCGTTTTATTAACATTGTCAATTGCGTTTACCAGCCTGCGCATTCGAGAGATTTAATAAGAAGAATTGGCAGGGTTCGAAACTGCGTTCACAATCGTAAGGAAAATTACCGTCTGACTAGGCGTGTTTTAGACAACTCGGCCACAGAGAGCTTTACAGCTTATCGGGGCCCTATTAACCTTTTAAAGAACCCACATCATCTCGTTCAGATCTTTTCGAAAACCCATATCTGCTCATTCTTTCGTATCCGAAACTCAAAATAATTCCTAAAGAATCAATGGGTTTTTTTATGAGACATTATTTCCTACTACTCCACAAAATAATATTTAGAATGGTAGGAAATATATATATATATAAACATTTTTATTTATTTATTTACTACTAAAATCCTGTCTCACGCTTGGCGATTTTTCAAAATGGGTGCCTGCTTATTTTGAAAGAATCCGAGATCTATTGTTCTTTTCACATTTTTCAAACGGAACACGTCAGCGTACCGACAGTTCGAAATAATTTAATTTCTTTTGTTTGTTAAATTATTGACGTTCTTAAATTATTTGCAATTTCTGGCGAATTCTTCTTTACCGATAGAAGCATTCGAGAAACTCAAAGAAAGTGTGTTCTCCGGCAATGTTCGAACCTGCGTTCTCCTTTGTATGAGAAACCACCATCATATCCGGCGTTCTTCAGACCGCTCGGCCACAGAAAGCGTTACAGCTCACCGAGGCCCAACTAACCTTTTAAAGAATCCACATCCTCTCGTTCAGATCGTCTCGAAAGCACATATCTGCTCATTCTTCTGTGTGTGTGTGTGTTTATGTGTGTGTGTGAAAAGAAAGAGAAAGTGGGTGTTACCGTGTGTGTGTCTGTAGAAGGAGGTAGAGTGTTAGTGTGTGTGTGTGTGTGTGTACATGAAAAGAGAGAAAAGAAGACTTTATGTGTGCCTATGTGTCATAGAAAGTTTAGAGTGTATAAATAAAAGTGAAAAGTTTTTTTTTCTTACCGCGGGCGCATTTTTGCGTATTTTACTCAGTCGATATTATTGAGGATAGCAAACCTTCAAACTCCCCGTCGCCAGTCCTCTAATCTGTCTCTTTCCGAAGAGAATTCAAAGTCTTCAGTGAAAGAATTAGTGGAGTGCAGAAGGTCAAACATTGGCTTTTAGTTTTTAACTTTTTTTCAATTCAGCTCGGTACTTCAAAGCCACTTATGGAAAAGAAAACCTTGTGGGGTGAAGGTAGGTAAATTGTCTTTGGGTGACACATTAACGCTATTTAGTGAAGCTAATGGGCAATTAAGAATAAACAAAGAAAAGAGAAAAAGAGAGAGAGAGAGAGAAAGAGAGAGAGAGAGAGAGAGAAAGAGAAATGTAACGAGCAAAATAAAATGTCTTCACGGGAAGAGAAAAGCTGTACGAAAAAAGTCAAAGGAAAAACATGAAGAGATAGGTGAACAGACTAAGATAGATAATAGATAGATAGATAGATAGATTGTGTGTGCAAGGAAGAGGAGAAGAAATTAAAATAACTTTCTGAGAAACTAAAAGATTAAGGAAGAAAGATAGAGACATAGAATGAAAGAGAGAGAGGGAGAGAGAGAGAAAGAGGGGGAGAGAGGGGGGAGGAAGAATATTTGACAAAAGAGAGATAAACTTGAGTTCATCGACTGCTATACAGATTTAAATATTGTTATAGTTACTGACATTTATTTCAGTTTTTAATATGACACAAGATCAACGGGGACAAGAAGAAGATTGTGTTGCGTCAGTCTTTCAGGAAAGGCGATTTTATTTGTCTGTCTTAAAATCGGCATTCGGAATCCTAGTTTTGACCCGAGCCCGAACACCGGCCATTTTGATGCCAGGGTGGGAATAAAAAAAACAAAACTTTCTCTGACACCAGGTGAACAAACTATTTTTTTTTTATCTACATTTCCCCGGAGTCAATATTTTCAACCCCTAAGGGCGTCTCACTGCGCAGGTGTTTTGCGCAACGTCAGAGTTTTGCATCTTTTCAGGGACCTTCATTCGCAAGTTGAAATGAGACAGAAAGAAAAATAGAGAATAAATGAAAAATGAATTCTCTTTTTTTATACTAGAGTTCAACCAATACAAGGCTCGAGAGCCACTTAAGGTAGAGTGGGTTACCATTAACAGGATTATATTGTGCTGTGTGATATGAATGAAAGATGAGGTGAATATGAAGTGACGATTATGATGATAATGGAGGACAGGATGATGACTGACCTTTGACTTGAAGAAGTCAAAGTTGTAGGGAAGTGTCCAGTCGGAAAAGGCTGTCCGAGTGGAAATTTCGCTTTATATTTGCAATACGGAAACTCCAGGAAAGTGTCAGGGCGTGTTTCAACCGTAACTGATGAAAATAAATAATGGAACTCATCTGAGCATTTTTTAATGAAAATTTACCCCAAGCAAGGCAGTAAAGCCACTAAGACACAAAGTGTTGCTGGATATGAAAGAATTAGAAAAAAAAAATTACTAAAGCGCGTGAACAAAAGGAGAGTAATCAGGAGGACAGTAGATAGCGATTGACATTGCATTTAAATTTTTGAAGATCAAAGTTAACTGGAAAGCATGGAGTAAGTTAGAGAGTTCCACAAGCGAGAAGTGCGAGAAAAGAAATTGTTAGCATACAACTTACGACTACATCTAACCAATTCAACTGTAAAATGGTGACACCTTGCGGCCTATCTAGTACTGCGCTTACATTCATGAAGTCTAGTTAAGACTGATTATCGAGACATGAGTAAATGTTTGTGTTATCAGCATAGATACAAAGTTGAGAGCTGATGTCATCGGGAAAGATCATTGGTGAAAATCAGGAACAAATTAAAGCCAAGCATAGAGCCCTGGGGAAAACCTGCATGAGTACAGAAGGATCTAGAAGAGTGGCCGTTCAAGACAACTTTCATTTCGCGATTTCATAAGAAAGATTGAATCAGTTCAAAATTCGTCCAGAAATACCATAACCTTTCAACTTGTGAATAAGACCAGAATACCAAACCCAATCGAATAGAAAACTCACTTTTAATACACTATTACAGAGCCTCCAGTTATGACGAGAGCCAAAAGTTCTTAGATGCAATACTGTGCCTCATTCTCTGAGCAAGCAAAGACTTAGCTCCTTCGAGGACACATTTACATTCATTAAGTATATTGCAATCGGATCTGTACCATGGAAATAGCGATAGTCTTATGGCATTGTGTCTGTGGGGCAAGAGGCCAAAGAGTGGAAGGTAAGTCTCTCCCCTCACAAGACTGCGTAAACGCTTTTGAACCCTATCAAGACAAGAAACTGAACATTGAGCAGCCCCAGCAACACATATGGCAGCAATCCTCGGTTTTCGGTTTACCAATGTAAAGCTAAAGCATATGCAGGAGGAGTCAAGTATTTGCTAGTTTGAAAATGTTTAGGTCAAGGGAGAACAAAAGACACTCACTGTGTTGCTGGCCCTAAGAACCTGCTGATATTTTTTTAATGGACTGTGATAGAACGGTTCAAAGGTGAACCGCTCCCCTTTGAAAGGGAAGGGAGAACTGTGACTGGACGTTAGCAACAGTTGGAAACGAGACACCTTAGAGGGAAAAGGTTCGTTTTCTCTCTCCCTGCTGAAAAGGCAGGGAGCGTTTGCCAATAAGTGAAGGATGCATGGGTAACAAGTTGCTGAGGGCAAGTTTCCTCTTCAGAGAAAGTTTTGAGAAGTCCTCTTGAAGAAGCCCCAGAAAAGAAAGTTTGAAAAGGAGTCCATGAGTGAAGTTTGGAGCCAAAGCTGTTTGAGAAGAAGACGAAGGAGCGAACACGTGCATTTTCAAAAAGTATTTTGTCACGTGTTTAAGTAAATTCCCACTTCTAGCGGCCGTTGAAGAAAGGCGTAATTTCCAGGCGGACGGGAGGAAAATAAGTAAAGAAATAAGGGAGTTTGGTCACCAGGAAGAGAACTTTGTCTACACAAGAAAGAAAAGATTTAAGATAAAAACTTTTGAATTTTGAAAGGACTGAAAGTGTACTGTAGAGCTAAGGCTCTCCCCCTTTTTTATTGTTATCTTTGACACAGCAGGTGGGCGCAATTTTTTTTTTTGTGCATTGTAATTTTAAGTTTGTTTTCTGCTATGCTTTTTTTACATTGTGTTACTCAGAGAATAGGTTAACTTATTCTCAGCAAAAAGGGACGAATTTTTGCAAGAACCCTTATTTAGCTGGTTAGAAATAAATATTTTACTTTGTAATTGAATCTGATTTGCATTTTTTTCTTTCTTTTTCGTTATTAATTCGGGTAATAGAGGAAATACTGTTGCAGAAGGTTTCATTTTCTGAAAGGAAAGAAAATTTCCGAAACTAGAGCGATCGAAGGAGCCACAACCATTTTTACAGCATCTTTAACATTAGATCATATAAATACACAATATATATATATATATATATATATATATATATATATATATATATATATATATATATAGTTTACGAAAAACTAGGTAATCCGTATGGGTAGACACAAGGAGGATAAAGTCCAGAGAGCTCAATGTAAATCAGAGCTAATAATTTAAATAAAAATAAAAACAGACCACTTTAAGGTTCCATGTAATAAATTATTTCACCACAGCCCTTTTAAAGGACCGCAGATCATCAGACTTTACTTCCAAAATTTGGAAGTAAAGTCTGATGATCCGCGGTCCTTTAAAAGGGCTGTGGTGAAATAATTTATTACATGGAACCTTAAAGTGGTCTGTTTTTATTTTTATTTAAATTACATATATATATATATATATATATATATATATATATATATATATATATATATATATGAAATGGACTAAATTCGAAAATTATTTTAATGTTATTTATATAGACACAAATATTTAAGTAAATGCTCTGTTTATAATAAAAAGTATTAGTAACATTTACCGGCCTGAATGTCTGAGAAATTTCATAGAAAATATGCGTCCTCCGACAGGAATCGAACCCGTATCCTATACAAAACCGTCATATAGGAAGCTTGTAGTTTAAAAGCAGAAATTCAACTTTGCTAACCAAACGCTTCCTTCGTAGCTAAACTGGTATAGCACGTCAGGCTTAATGGCCATGAATAAGTTTGATTATGAATAGCCTTTAATAGTTTCCATACCGATGTGCACCGAGATATTCATATACATTTTTAGTTACTTATAGTTCGGGTTATCTAATGAATAGATTCCTTTTTTTTTATAGAGCCATCTTTACTTTTCTTTAATAAAGTTGGATTTCAATTGATTATGATTTTATATTTTCATTTTTTGATCTGAAAACCGTGAATTCACTCTCTCCCCCCTATCTCTCTCCCCTCGCTCTACCCTTTTTTCCCCTCTCTCCCCCTCTCTCCCCTCTTTCTCCCCTCTCTCTCTCCCCTCTTTCTCTCCTCTCTCCCCTTTGAAAAGTTTTGCTAAAATGAAACATTTTGATACTGGAAAAAACGGCAATATGAAAAAAATGGACGTCATTTTTGGATTTGGCGCCTTCAAATTAGCCAAGAAAGGATGTTTCCATCCCTGTACCAAAATATGTGTTGACCAATGTTATAGTTTGTATACCTGCAGCCCTACAAATAATTGTATGCCAAAGAAATGAGAACATGTAGATTCCAATTAAATGTCCAATGTTTGTTTCATTTGAAAACCAAATATGAAGTAAATTGCCTATTTTCATGATGCTAGTAAAAACTGTTTTACTTACAAATTTTAAAATGTGGTTAATTCATTTGCTGACTTAAACATTTTTTTCAAAAACTCTTTCTTGACGAAAAATCCTCCTTTTATTTCCTCTTACTTTTTCTCTATTAATATTTTATGATACTTTAGCTGCGGAAAGGGAATATGAAGTTGTCTGTGGCAAAACAGCAAGTGTGGCAATTCATTTGGTGTGGCTTTCATTTTTTCCTATAAAATGCACTAAAAGGAGCTGTAGAAGTGTGAAGAGGAATGGCGGAGTAAGAACTAGTTCTTAATCTTGTTACACACGCTCCGAAATGTCTTACACACACAGTGAAATGTGTTACACACTAGAATAAGACAGATCATAAAAAGCATTTTAATAAAGACTTTCTCTTAAGACTTGAAGTTCGGCTTGCAGAGCCTGAAATCACAATACTAAATCAATCTGTAAAATCTGTGAAATTCTTTTAACTAAATGTAGTTTTCGTATTACAGACATCTTTGATTCGTTCGTTTCCTCCCAATAAGGCCACAAAAATAGGATTTTATTTTGTTGTGCTTCAATGATCCTGTACTGTCAAAGGTACGCGCAAGTGTCGGGTTACATGCACACTTCGTCTGCAACTTTTTGTTGGGGTGGAACGCTCGCTGAACGAATCAGTTTAATTGGACAACAGCTTTGCCTTTGACAGTGACATCTTCGATAGTGAAATAGAGCTGCTTTGTCTCGCTTTGCTTCTACTACTACTACTACTACTACTACTACTACTACTACTAATAATAATAATAATAATAATAATAATAATAGCCCTCTTATTGATATGGCAGTACCTGCAGACTGCAATGTATCTTTGAAAATCTTCAAAAATCTATCAAAATACCTTGAAATCGAATTGTTCTCATGAGTACAGCCCACACCTTACGAAGGACTATCTATGTAAAATATGTGTTTGTTTTAATTGCTCAGTAGAAAATGTCATGATGCCATTTCTGACCTTAGGTCTCTGGGCGGGACCCGGAAAGAAATGTGTCCACACAAGAAATCAGAGGAAATAAATAATAATAATAATGATGTATTATTATTATTATTATTATTATTATTATTATTATTATTATTATTATCTGTTATTCTGGTTGCTAATTCACGTAAAGTAAATTGGGTGCAAAGTAACGTCATTCTTGTTACATAATAGTCGTCTATTCTCTTACGTTTCGTTTCTTTCACTGTTTGCCTGTATCTTCTTATTATATCCCTAACCCCTTACAAGTTTTTAGCTAAATGCTATACAAACACGGATGAGTTTCAGAGCGAATAAAGAATGCATGAATATCTTCTGCTACACCCTCTCTTTTGCCTGTCTTTTGCTCTATTTGTCTATAAGTAATTGTAATTTTCACGCGTTTCCATCCCTACTTTTGTGTTTTTCTCGCTTTCGTCCATTGCATCTTAAGATGAAACCAGCAAGCCTATCAATTTATATTTTACTCTTCACCATCCTCTTCGGAACTATTTCTTCTTCCCTCTCTCTCTCTTCCTCCACTCACTCTCTCTCCCTCTCCTCTCTCTCTTGCCCTCTCTCCCCTATCTTCCCCTCTCTTCCCACTCTTTCTCACATCTCTCCCCTCTCTCTTCTCTCTCTCCCCTACCTCTCTCCCCATCTCACTTCACTCTCTATCTACCCCTCTCTCTCCCCTCTCTCCTCACTCTGTCTTCCCTCTCTCTCTTCTCTCTCATCCCTCTCTCTTCTCTCTCACCTCTCTCTCTTCTTTCTCCACTCTCTCTTTCCTTTCACTCTTCCATTTCCCGTCTCTCGCCCATCTCTCTTCCTTCTCTCCCTCTCACACCCCTCTCTCTTCCCTCTCCCCTTTCTCTCTTTCCCCTATCCTCTCTCTCACCCCCTTTCTTCCCTCCCCTTCTTCCCCTTTCTCTTCCCTTTATCTCTCTCCTCTCTCCCCTCTCTCTTCCCTCCCTCCTTCTCTCACCTTTCTCTCTTCCCTCTTTCTCGCCCCCTCTCTCTTACCTTCATCTCCCCTCTCTCTCCCCTCTCTCTTCCCCCACTCTTTCCCACTCTCTTCCCTCCCTCTCTCTCTCCTCTCTCACCTCTCTCTTCTCTCTCTTCCATCTCTCTCTTCCTTATCTCTCTTTTCTCTCCCTTCCCTCTCTCTCCCCTCTCTATCTTCCCTCCCTCTTTCCCCTCTCTCTCCCCTATCGCTCTCCCCTCTCTCACTCCACACTTCCTCCCTCTCTTTTCTCCCATCCCTCTCCTCTCTCTTTTCCCTCTCTTACCCTCCTCTCTCCACTCCTTTCTCTTCCCTCTCCATCTTTCCCTTTCTCTCTCTCTCTCTCCATCTCTCTCTCTTCCCTCTCAATCCCTGTAATCCACACATTCTCGGCCCACTTTGCGAGGAGATAAGCTGTTCGTCTATTTGGCATGTGAGCAAGAAAGAGGAAGAAAGAAAGAGAGAGAGAGAGGATGAAGAGAGAGAAGAGGACAAGAGACTGAAGGAAAGAGAGAGAAGAGGTAAGGGAAATAAAGGAAAAAGAGGAGTGTGGAAAAATAGAGACGGATAGAGAGAGAAAGAAAGAGGAATAAAGAGAGAGGGGGAAAAGAGAGACGGAGTTTTTCTGTCTCTTTGCACACACACACACAAACGTGCACAGGCAGTTTTTCACTCCTGTCCCCTCCCCAAGATCAAGCCGCCCCCCCTCCCGTTTATGATCGTCGCTCTTATCTTTATACTCTTCCTTTCCCAACGTACTTTCAACGCAGAGGCAAGTTTAGTATTTGTAGCAAAAACAACCACTTGTCGCATCAATTTCACTCCCCGCTCCTTTCAATAATTACCCCCTCCCCACTTCTGCAGTCCTTAAAAAACGAGAAATAAAAGAGTAAAGACAAAAAGAGAATAAAAGGAAAATATATGATAGATCTCTCGCAAAATCAATAAAAAGAAATTAATGTTATTTGGCATGATGGGAATTTCCCCCTAAATTAATGCTTCTGCGACTTTTTGCCTCAAGTTGGTAAATGGCTTGTTTTAGAAAAAAGAAATTGTGCTTTTTTTAGTTTTATTTTAAGTAGTGAAAATTAATGAGGAAAGAACAAATAAACGATGGCTTTCTGATTGTTTCCTTTCTTGCAAGCTTATTTTAATGGAGACTTGTCAGACATTGAAGTAGATTTTTCGATCAGATTGGCTGTCAAATTGAATTTACACACGCAAACACATATATACACACATTCATACATATATATATATATATATATATATATATATATATATATATATATATATATATATATATGGGGTGCTTCTCATAAGTTCGCAAACCTAATGGCTTTTTCAAAGACAAGAAAAATTGATTAAAAAATAGAATCATTATTATAAGTTTAGTGCATTAATTATCAGAGTTCTATAAAATATCTGGTGAGACATAAAAAAAACGCTAGGCAAGTTCACAAAGGAATTACCTT
Source organism: Acanthosepion esculentum (assembly GCA_964036315.1). Lineage (NCBI taxonomy): Eukaryota > Metazoa > Mollusca > Cephalopoda > Sepiida > Sepiidae > Acanthosepion > Acanthosepion esculentum. The sequence goes on from OZ038515.1 coordinate 79,657,662, forward strand.
TTTTTCGAAAAGCGTGCAATTATGTGTGTATGTATGCAGCACTCATATACATATATATATATATATATATATATATATATATATATATATATATATATATATATATATATATATATGTATATATACAGGGTGTCCATAAAGTTCGTGTGCACTTTTAAAATTTATAACTTTATTTGTATTTGCGATAGAAATAATCTGTAAAAAATGTTATAAAGTTTAATGTAGCTAGTTTTAAGTATAGCTAAAATAACTAATGTGATTTCAGGCATTACTGTAAATCAGTTGGCAAATGTTTTCCGTGAACTGCAAAATCGTATTACCCTTTGTATTGCTAATGATGGAGGACATGTGGAAACTTAAATAAAATTTCAATAAAACCTTAAAAAATATAGATTTACTTCTTTCTAATCCTTTTTACAGATAATTTCTATTGTAAATACAAATAAAGTTATAAATTTTTTAAAGTGTACACAAACTTTATGGACACCCTGTATATATATATATATATATATATATATATATATATATATATATATACCGCAATTTCTCGAAAATAATACGCATTTTTACTACTGTAAATTACACGTGATATTTTTTCCTTATTGATTTATAATAATAAATACGTTCTCGTTGTTCTAAAATAAGAAAGATATCATGCTAATTTTCATTTTAGATCCAACAATATTAACTGTAACTTTTTTCAATAAATTTATCTTTATCAGTAACCGCATTTTTATTTGGCGAAAAAATAAAAAATCTATAAGTCCAAATTCGAAGAAAAGAGGATAACAAGTTAACAATTTATTGAAATTTTAATTTTTCATCATCACCACCACTTTCTATTATAGAATCAATATCTAAATTATCATTAAACAAATTATCATTCACAATTTATCTTCGTCTTGTTCCAAATTATCTTCGCCCTCTTCATTCTCTTGTCAAAGGATGTCATCTTCAGAGCCATCTATGGCTGTCATGAGACATCACTTCTTGAAACCTCTCTTTATAACATCCTCACCGACAGAATCCCAAGATTCCTGAATCCATTTTACAATAAGTTCCAACTCTGGATTTTTTCCTGTTGCCACCAGCAGTGAGACTTGGAACACCAGAAAACATCCAATCATTCCAGTTTTTACGCATCTCTTGTTTAAATGGATGGTTGCAGACAACATCCATTGCTTGAAGTTGGCCAGTCATTTCCCCTGGTATAATAACAAAATCAATCCTCTTCTCCTGAAGTATATTCTTCATGCAAGGCATCAAGAACCAACATACGTCTACGTCTTGCACATTCTGTTCTGTATTTACACCAAAACATTCAGTAGCCAGTCCTTTCTGAGATTCTTGTCCACCCATTCTTTTTCATAACATTTTACTATCATACCGGCTGGGCAATCTACATTTTTTGGCAGAGTTTTCTGTTTAAAAATTACATAAGGGGGCATCTTTTCACCATCACCATATGCACCAAGCATGGCTGTGAACCTATTCTTCTCCTTTCCAGTTGTTTTTATTGGAACTGACTTCCTCCCTTTGAATACCAGAGTTTGAAAACAAAGCACATCAAAAGTCAAGAGTGTTTGGTCAGCATTTCCAATACAGCCTAAACTATAGTTGTGCTTTTTTCTTAGCCGAATAAATCAAACCTCTTCATAAAAGAAAACACCAGTTTGTTGAAGGTTTAAATGTGTTTCCAGGATAAAATGCTTTTCATAAATTCTTTTGCCTTCATCCTTATTTCCACAATACTTATGGAACATCCACTTGATTGTCTTTCTTTCACACATTCAATTAAACTTTGTTCCATATCTGGATATTGAGCTTTTCTTCCTCTGCCTATAGCTTTGGCACTTGATTTACACTTTTTTAGTTCATTTTTATTCTTTCTCCATAAACGTATGTTAACCTCATTCAACTCAGATTCTCCAGCTGCAGCTCTGTTTCCTATTCCGTCTGCTAATTCTATGACTTTTTATTTAACATTTGCATTATTATGACTCACACATTTTGACGATCATTTTCAACTTCATTTTAGCCGCTTAGTTTTGATTTTATTCTTAATGTCAAGATCGACAAAATGTCTCCGTAATTATCTTTTTTTTTCTTTTTTTTTGACCAGATTTATAGATGCGTAATATACATAGGGCTAGATATATTTCTTAATTTTTGGATCATTTGTTGGGATGCGTATTATTTATGGGTGCGTATTATTTTCGAGAAATTACGGTATATATATATATATATATATATATATATATATATATATATATATATATATATATATATATATAAGAAGGCCAGAGCATATAACGGCCGAAATGTTGTGAATATGGCAATACAGACGAGGATAAAATTCCGAACAATGTAAATAATATATATATATATATATATATATATATATATATATATATATATATATATATATATATATATTATAATAAAAAGAAAGAACAGTAAGATATATAATCCGGTGTTTTTATTGATATTTTTATTTTTATTTTATACGTTTGACTATATATATATATATATATATATATATAATAAAATATTTTTTCTTTCCTTCTCACAAAGATGAAACGTAGTTTTACTCTTTGAATGTGCGCTGTCGCCTGATCAGCGATGGCAGAGTCAGCTGGGTTAGATGGTATGATGTTGATACGAAACTATTATTGAGCTCATGATTAACAACTCTGCTTGAATTCTGGAGACAATCTTCATTTTGTGGGTTGACAGATGTGTTGCATTACCTACCGCCTATCTGTGCTCACATCCACTACTTGGACTCTATAAATTTTCCGGAAGCGTTGATGAGTGCCAATAGGTGAAAAATACAGGAATTCTATGACACAGATCTGCTTGATATACGCATTCATGCCAGACGCTATTTTGTCAGATTGTAGCTCACTTTCTATCAGTAGCAAAATAAAATGCAATTGTAGGCTACTAGCGGGAAGTTTCAACATCTTGGCCAATAGGCCTCTTATAATGTGGGTCAATATTTTAAAATAGCAGAGATTATTTCCCGTCAGGGAATTCTGCGTCACTCAACCCCCGCCATTTTCAGTATAGATTTCTGTCTCTGCTTCTTTACAATACTTAGTGAGAAAGTGTGACAATAAATGTTATTAAAACGAGAAAATAAAAGGAAAATGAAAAAAATTACTGGCTGGAATATCCACCAATTGGACAAGTTGTTTCAACTTGATAGGTTTTCGTACCTTATACCTCAGCCCTTAAGCTAACTTAATAACTTTCTGGGACAACCCTTGCAAAGAATGTTACAAGAATTAAGTGAAAGTGACAAAACCTACAGAAAAGTAGCACCACAGATGACTAAAAGAATTAAATAACATTAGTGTCGCTCTATGACAGAATGGGAAATCTGCCCTTATTGGCACTCGAAAATACTGGAGTGCTGAAGAGGTTTGGTAGGTCATCTTTGTAGTTTATATAAATTTGAAATTCTTTAAAGAGTTCAGTGGAATGGATCTTGAAAATCTTTGGTGGCTGCAAAACTGTCAACGTCATGAATAAATAGCCTAGAAGGCTTCACCGATAAAATAATTATGTAAGTTATTTATACTTACATGAATCAATCAATTTAAAACAATATTTTCTACTGCACGAATAATTTTGTCTTTTCCTATTTTGCATAATTCGCCTGTCAAATTTGTTGTCTTTAACCTGTTGTTCTGAAAATTGAGTCTCATATTCCTTTTTGTGCTTATTAACATATACAAAACCTGGTGTCAAACGGGCATTAGATTCTGAGAAATGGATAAAAATATTTAAAATTGATGGGTGTATAAATAATTTCATCGTTGACTTTATATATAACTGACTATATTTCTGAGAGGAGGTATATTAAATATTTACATCATTTACATTGTTCGGCCTGTTGTCCTCTTCATCTTTATTGTCATATTCACGACGTTTCAGCCGTTGTACGCCCCGGCCTTCTTCAGCTGATATACATTGGAATTTCGAGCCTAACCCTTTATTTAGTTCACGGGGGTTAGATTGTTCTCGTTCCACGTGCCATGCCCTTTCTGGGTATGTCAGATTCAATTAACTCCCTTTAGTAACTCGACTCTCAAAGCTTTTTGCTCAACTCTGCTGTGGCCAGCTACTGAACTCACAAATCTTCGGACCAAGTCACTTTTGGATTATTTTGATCAACGTTTTTATCCACTGGGCCATATCCCCTTGTCCCCAAGGACACATGGTTCAGTATATCACCTGAAGAAGGCCGGAGCATATAACGGCCGAAATGTTGTGAATATGGCAATACAGACTAGGATAAAATTTCCCGACAATGTAAATAGCATATATATATATATATATATATATATATATATATATATATATATATATGCTATTTACATAGTTTTTATGAGGTATCCTTCACCCATGACAATGCTCTGTCTATGTACCGGCGGTACGTTGACGATACATTCTGTCTCTTTAATAGTGAACACAAAGCCGTTTCCTTCCTATCAGTAATAAATCAACTTCATCCATCTTTGAAGTTCACCATTGAAAAGGAGTCTAATTCTTATCTCTCTTTCCTCGATGTCCTTGTGCATCGGACTCCTTCTTAATTTCTTACCTCTGTGTTTCGCAAACCAACGTTTTCCGGTTTGTATACTCGTTGGGACTCATTTTGTCCCAAAAAACGTAAAATCAATCTCATCAGGACCCTAACTCACAGGGCCTTGATGATTTGTAGTGAACAGTATTTGGATGAGGAATTTGATTTTATCAGTTGCACCCTCTTAAAAAATGGTTATCCGAGTGATACTCTGCATAATGTCATGCGAGATAAAATCACTCATTTTCGGAAGGATAAACAATATGGAGTACAGAAATATCCTATTTACCTACGTCTTCCTTTTATTGGTTCACGGGGTGAGCTTTTGGCTAAGCGTATCTCGTCTGCTGTCCAAATGTGTTATTTTTCGGCTCAATTAAGAATTCATTTTGCGACCCGTGCTGCCTTTCCATCTATGCGCAAGGATCGTCTTCCTCCTTCCCCCCATCATGTCTCCTCAGTGATCTACACATTCAAATGTGGTTGTAGTAGCAACTACATAGGAAGAACGACCCAGCGCTTGGATTGTAGGATTAGGCAGCATGTCTCATTAAGAGTTCTGAATCCGGAAGCCCGTAAGAGCCAACTGGTGAATACTTCCGGTTCAGCTAATACTGAACATCTCATAAATAGCAGGGATTGTGCTATTAATTTTAGTTCGAACTTGTTCACTGTTCTGGCCAGTTCGCACTCCCTCTTTCACTTACGAGCACTTGAGTCTTTGTATATACGATCAAGGGGACCGTCTCTTTGTAAGCAAAGAGACTGTCTCCTTGGTCTGCATGTTATTACGCTCTAGTGTTCGTTAATCTATTCCCCGCTCTTCTTCCATCCCTACCTTCCTGCTATATATATATATATATATATATATATATATATATATATATATATATATATATATATATATATATATTTTGCGGGAATTTGCGATATTCGGTTAATTTTCCCCCCCCCCCTCATACAAATTATTCATTGCATTTTTTAATGTTTTAATTGTATGAAGATTGTCTGTGAGAGTAAAAGCTATTTAGTATATAAAATAAATTATGTTACCCGATGACCTTGATAAGCTTGGGAACGAAACCGGTTGGTCTGTCTTGTTAGTGTTTTTATCTCTTATTTTTTATTTTTCATAATGCCTATTAGGAACAAATTCTTTGTTTTCCTGGCTATATTACGGTTCGGTACCACCCACAATTTATTTAAATATTTAAATATATATATATATATTTATATATATATATATATATATATTATAATAAAATGAAAGAACAGGAAGATATATAATCCGGTGTTTTTATTGATATTTTTATTTTTACAAAACAGTGCTCAATGTAAATTTACAGAGCATTAATATTATAAATTAACTGATTTAAAATATGGCTTCTTCGCTACACAGGAATTACCATGTTTCAAAAACCGAATCTAAAAACTTCAAATTTAATTATATAATTAAATTAAAAGCATTAGTTGTGTTTCATCTTTAAGCGAATTTTGGAATAACTTCTCTTTTTATCATATTCTTACTCTGTCCTGGACATTGAGTTCTACCTGGATTCTATCCTCTTGGAATTATATATATATATATATATATATATATATATATATATATATATATATATATATATGTGTGTGTGTGTGTGTGTGTGTGTATTTATATATTTTATATATATATATATGTGTGTATATTAACCACTAATATTATCTATATATAGAGAGAGAGAGGGAGAGATTCGAGTAAATGTCATTTAACGATCAATGTGAACGAAAAGAAAAAAGAGATATAGGCAGATATAAAAAAGCAAAGAGTTTTTAGCGACTCTGAATGGCTTTTCTGTCTAAACAATGAGTTTTTCCAACCGAACAAAAGCCTTGGAAATAATAAAGCGTCTGACTCAGCAGTTTATTGAATTTAATAAATCATTCAATCCTTACGGAAAACACGTGGTGATTGTTAAGAAAAAAGAGAAGAAAAAGAAATACATGTAGAGAAAGACAGAATTCATTCATTCAAATAAGTTTTCTATTTTGACGATTTTTGCGACTAAACATTGAAATATTTACAATTTTCTCTTCCATTGTTTATTAGTGTAAAATGTAAATCTTCAATGTCGGCATGTCCATTTTTTAGAATTATCTTAAAAATTGTCTGGGATAAAAAGAATCGCCATTTTTATCTTTGTATTTGTTTTCAATGAGATGTTTGTTTGTTTAATGGCACATCAACTACACATGGGTCATTTAATGCCGAATTTTAATTTTCTTTGGAGCTTTGAAGTAATTGCAGCGAAAGTGAAAATCACCTACCTCGAAAAAAATTCTTGTTTTTTGTGTGTGTGCTCTGCCGAAGGAAAGTGAAAGAAAATAGCAAAAACCTACTTTAAGTATCAGATAAATTATGCTAATGTTCTTTCCTCCCTGAATGGCATGGCCAATCAGAAATATCGTTGTTTTTTGCTTGCCAGGGAGAACGATTTTTGAGTTTGGTGGGCGGACGTGCGTTTCTGCTGCTGCTGCGAAGGGAAGGTTGATTTCTGACGCCGTTTTCATTATTACGTTGCCTGCTGGACTGTTTACAACAGATTTTCGATTGAACTTTGTGTGGGCTCATGCATTCATTTTTTTTGTCCTGACCTCATTGGTTGATACCCAATTAGCTACAAGTGTCGCAGACAAGAGAAACAGAAGAAACCGATTGCAGGCGTTAATTGCTGCAATAAGTTTAAAGCTTTTTTTTTCGCTGCAGTAATAAAAATATGATATATGTTATTCTGCTTTCACAATTGAATACATGGTAGATGATACTCAGCTGTTTGTGTGGACATCATTACTAGAGACGGTGATATGTGTTTTATGTGGTAGTTTTGTTGAAGTTATATTTTGGAATCCAGTTTGATTTCTTTAAGAAATTGTAGGATATTATATGGATAAATGTCATGAAAGCGTCCTTTCTTGGTTGTTATTGGATGTTGGATTTTGTCTAGCGGCATATCAACCTCTATGTGTTTGTTATCTAATGCCAAAATCCATATATTTTGAATGCAATTGTATGCCCTCAATTATTAAAGATAAAATGTATTGTTGGTCATTTTGATATAATTTCTGGTCATTTTAATATAAAAATGTATTTTTATACTTTCATAGTGTTTTATTTATGTTTGGGATTCACTATTTGCCCATAGCTGTACCCCAACAGATGCTACCACCCCCGGGTCTGGGTGGACCTGGGAACGTTTGAGAGGTGGTTCCATGCTCTTCAAAACCTCCCATCTCCCAATCAAAGGCCTTGTGACCGGATATAGTTTCTTGTCATACTCAGAACTATCAACGAAATGACTTCAAATAAATTTTCTCTCGGATTTTCTTATAAATCTCTGTCAAGATTGAACAAGGAATAAATAGCTTTTGTTGTTACTGAATGGGCAGGTAAGGTAATTATCGGAAAGTGGTTTTCCCAAGTTCTCGCTCACCCATTCTACTGATTACCATTTGTCAAGTTTAACTATGCAGTGGCTTTCCTAAGTTCTCATGCAAACATTCTATTGACTAGTACATGTCAAGTTTGACTATGGAGGTAAACACTTTAGTTGCTACCATATAGGTAGTTAAATTAGTTATAGGGAAGTGTTTACCCTGATACTCTCTCACTTGATCTCTTGATTGACTCCTGTCAAGGTTGACTATGGAGGTACCAACGTTTGCCGTTACTTCCTGGTTTGGAAGATAGTTATGGAAGAGGGATTTGCCTAAATACTCTCCTATCGATTCTGTTGATTAGCCCTTGTTAATGTTGACTATGGAGGTAAAAGTCTTGGCTGAAATTCCTTATTCTTTACCGATTTTCATCACGTTATCTTGCCCCTGTCGAGGCACGGTGGAGTAATGGATAACGACTTGGATTGAGGAATCGGAGAGCCGAGTTAGAATTCCAGTTGAATCCATTACATTCACTTACGTGCTAATATCCTTGGGTAAGGTGTGAATCCTCTTCTTCTCCCTCCAGCTATGGGTAAATAGTAGGACAGACTGGGTTCTATAGCCTTGGTTGGCAACTGGTCTAGGAGTAGGACAACTCTGAATTCAAACCCGGAGTGGAGCTCCGAAGGCGGATGGACGGTACTTTGTGCTACCTTCCGACAACTCCTGCAGCCGCGTTGGTACCAAACTGTATTGGTTTATCCTCTCCTTTGGACTCTGCTAGCAAGGCCGAGAGGGGGAACTAGACGTCTGGGCAGCCCTAGTTCTCCATATCCCGCCCAGGCTCGTAGCACACCGCGCTACTCCATCGTCTCTCGAGACGAACGGATGTCGACGACGACGACGATCTTGCCCCTGTCAGTAATTACTTTAATAAAAATCTAATTTCTGTATGATTGTCTATGTGTGTGTGAATGTGTGTGTGAGAGTGAGAGAGAGTATGTGAGTGTTCGCCTGTGCAAGTGAGTGTGTGTGTGTGTGTGTGTGTGTGTGTGCGTGTGTGTGTCTGTGTGTGTGTGTGTGTGTGTGTGTGTGTGTGTGTGTGTGTGTGTGTGTGTGCAGCTCTTTGTTATAAAACAGTAAAAACGCCCAATTGTAAAGTCATTTATGTTAGCGTAATACCGTTAACTTCTCTAACTTGAAGAATAATTCAATTTCCTGTCTAATCGGAGAATATTTTCTGAGTAAAATTCGAAATTCCAATCAGAAGAAGGCCGGGGCCTACAACGGCCAAACACCTCGTGAATATGGCAACAAAGACGAGGACAACAGTCCGAACAATATAAATAGTCTAAATAGTTATAATACCTCATCTCAGAAATACCGTCATATCCTGAAGAAGGCAGGAGCGTACAACGGCCGAAACGTCGTGAATATGACATCAACAAAGATGCGAACCACAGTTTGAACAATGTAAATAGTGTGATTCATTAAGTATTAACAAAATATTCGCCCATGGGAGATAAATCCGTATTTATTAATCTCTAATTCCAGAATTGTTTGCTGCATTTCAATGACGATATTTTAATAATAATTAACAACAATTAATCTTCCGAATTAGTTAAGCATCACACATCGCAGGATTTTCTTTCAGATAAGCAATATGGCTTTCTCTTCTCTAGGCCAACTGCCGATGTGTTAATGATTATTGCTGAAAGAGCCTATCCAGTTTTAGATAAGAATGGTGAAGCTCGGGCTGTTGCTTTGGATATCTTGAAGGCATTTGACAGGGTTTGGCATACTGGTCTTCTTCACAAGTAAAAAGATTATGGTATTTCTGGAAGAATTTTTGAACTGATTCAGTCTTTCTTATCAAATCGCAAAATGAAAGTTGTATTGAATGGCCACTCTTCTAGATCTTTTTGCATTAATGCCGGTGTCTCCCGCCCAGGGCTCTATCCTTCGACATCTACGTTGTTTCAAATTTTCACCAGCGACTTTCCTGATGACCCAACTATTTACTCCTGTCTTAGTGATAAGTCTGATTGGTTTGATAAGGTCAAATTGGCAGGTGATCTAAAATTAATCTTCATTCTGTTAACTGAGGAAAGGAATATCTTGTTAATTTTAAAGGTTCCAAGACGAAACTGCTTTCTGTTAATCGTCTGAGAGAACCCTTTTCTACTTTCTATCAACATGACATGACTAATGCTGACCTCCAGGAAAATGACTCATTGTGCTTTCTCGGGCCGACATTTTCTGCTGATATGAAGTGGAAAGATTATATTGAATCCATTGCTACGTCTATTGCTAGGAAATTGGTTTCACTTTATCGTCTTAGACAAATTTTCTCGCTCGAATCTATCTTACATATTTACAAGTTTACTATTCGTCCATGCTTAGAATAGTGCTGCCACATCTAGTCTGATGCCCCTGCTATGTAATTAGAGAGTCTTTGAAAAATCCATAGAATAACCTGCAATATAATTGGTCCTGACCTGGCATCTTGGCTTCAGTCGCTTTCCCACCACCATAACGTAGCTTCCCTGTGTTTTTCTAGTTTCATGGTAATTGTTCTGATGAACTTTCCTCGATGATAGCTAGACTTTATGAATTTAAGCGCAGTACTAGATTGGCGGCAAGGTCTCGTCATTTTACAGTGGAAATGGCTGCTAGGTGTAACCGTAAGTTTTATGCTAAAAGTTTATTCTCTCACAGTTCTAGCATGTGAAACTCTCTTTCAGCTTTTTGCTTTCTAGTCAAGTATGATCTTAAAAATGTTAAATGCAATGTCTATCGTTATCTTCTGTCTTCCTCTTCTTTTATTGTTCTCGCCACTTAATATATTTCTTATATTCTTTCAGATTCATTACCCCCCTCCGTTGTGTGTTAACGGCTTTGTTACCTTGCAAACTATAAAATGGATTCTAATAATAGAATGCGACTCGGCATCGGTTGGAGGCTTTGAAGGTGACAATTAAGTGAGTAAAATAAAACAAAATAAAGTTTGATATGCCCGGAAATACATTTGATGGTTGGCCTTAATATCCGGTTGTCGACACCATATTCTATTCCACGTCACATCTCTTTTCCCTGACAGAGCTTTCTCGTTTTATTGCATCCTCTCTCTCTCTCTCTCTCTCTCTCTCTCTCTCTCTCTCTCTCTCTCTCTCTGTATATTTTAAAAAGGGAGAGAGAGAAAAGGGTAGAGAGCAAGATATATATATATATATATATATATATATATATATATATATATATATATATATATATATATATATATATGCTAGTAAAATCAGTAAAAGAATGAAAAGATTGAAACGACAATTTTACCCAATTTTCTCTCGGAATTTCTAGCATGAGGAGTTATCATTTACACTATTTACATATGGACTATTGTCCTCATCTTTGTTGTTGTTATCAAAACATTTCGACCGATGTACTCTCGGTCTTCATCAGGTGATTGTCGTTCCGGGTAACCTACATGGAATTTCGAATAGCAACAAAGATGAGGACAATAGTCAGAATGTAAATCAGGTAAATATTTTTACCGTAATCTATTTAATATTTTTTTACGACTTTTTAAAATTATTTTTATAAAATCAAAAACTTTTCAGTCTGATGTCGGTAACAATGAACATTGCTACCAATGCGTTGTTGTTTTCTTTTAGAATTGCAATTGCCAGTGACCAAACACACACACACACAGTATGGATAACTGGTAAGGGGACTGATCCCAAAGACTAAAATATTTGGCTCATCAGGAGGTGCTTCACACAAATAGACACAAGAAAAATAATGACCCGAGATCATAATTTATAACACATAACCCCATCTAATGATAATTTTAGAGATCTTGCAGGATGGATTTTGTAAAAAGAAACTCTTTATAGAAGAAAGCACAAATTTAACAAGAGTTTAAAACCATTTCATAGATTTTTTTCTTTTCAAAATAACTGTGGTATTGTCACATTAACAAGACGAAAATAAACATTCGTTGGTATAAAATTTCGCTGATTGCATTTTGAATTTATTGGGACGACGAATGGACTCTGCCTGTTTATAACTACAAATACAATGGCAAAGTTTGAATATTTGATGCTGGCGCCACTTACAGTCTTACAGATGCCAAAGCATGCCCAGCATTTTGGGGGTGATGAATTTTGCAAGAATCTTGACTATCAGCATCCGAAAGATCTATCTAGGAGAAATACAATTAAATCAGCATTTTGAATTTTTTTCCCATAACGACAGACACTTCAAGAAGGCCGGAGAATACAACAGCCGAAATGCTGTGACGATAATAACAAAGATGAAGATATTCGTATGAATAAATCAGTGTATGAGTAATTTTTGATCAACACAGCCAATAATAAAAAAGATTTACACAAGTACATGAAATGTTTCCTTTGAGTTTAAAGAACAAAATTTTAATCTCTTTAAAAAGTAAATCTTCGATTTATTTATATATTAGTCAGCTTCACACCACACATTGGCCTATGAATTAAGGATATCTGATTAATTATTTGTCGACCTCAGATCATCCATCGACTTATACACGAGACAAATCTGCTTAATTAAATATAAACCTTTGTTCTATTTTCTCTAAAATTTCGTCGTTGCTCACGTGTTCGGTGAATAGTATCCTCAGCATCATTCTGTAGAGCCACATTTCTATTGCTTCAAGACATTCCCTAAAGGAGAGTATCATATAAGAGGACTGATATCACGTAACATTTCAGTACATGTCGACTTATACGCGAGGAAGATCGGTTAGCTCCAAATCATACATCGACTTGTACACGCGAAAGATCTGTTTAACGAATTATCAACCGCGAACAACATGAAGAACACGCGGAAGATCTGATTAGTGAATTGTTATCTCCCAATTACACGTCGACCTATACACGAGACACAATCTCGCTTTCTTGTTATTTCCAACCGTCACAGGCATTCATCTTCCTCTGCTTTTGAATGAAGCTCATATTTCCTGCTAGGTTTTATCTCAAATTTACTACGACTCTCAGACGAATGATATTTTGCATCAAGTCTAAATTTTCATGGGGATAAGTTTCTTGAAATCCTGACACAAACAAACGAACCGTTGATAAAAAGGTAAATTCCAATGAATATTTAACAATCTTATTTTCAGGAAAAACGAAAGAAGAATTTTTGGCAATAAAAAATATCCTCCTTGCTATTGTTAGATTTTTTCTGTTATAAGAATCTTATGTTTCCGTTAAATCATTCTTGAACATAAATTATATATTTAATTATAAGTTATATTCCCATCACCTGTCTATTGTTCTGAGATGAGGTATTGTAACTATTTACTCTTCATTGGCCGGAGTGTTGTACTCATCACTAGTGCTTATATTCACAACGGCCTTCTTCAGATTCTGACTGTATTTCTGAGATAGTGTTTTGTAATTATTTACACTATTTACATTGTTCGGTCTGTTGTCCTCATCTTTATTGCCATATTCACAACGTTTCGGCCGTTGTACGCCCTGGCCTTCTTCAAGATCTGTCTATATTTCTGATATGAGCTATTGTAACTATTTACACCATTTACATTGTTTGGTCTGTTGTCCTTATTTTTATTGTCATATTCACAAAGTTTCGGCCGTTGTACGCTCCGGCCTTCTTCAACTGATATTTGTTTGAGTTTTGAACCGAACCCAAAATAGTCAATTTGTATGTTGGCGTTTCTGAAGTTTAGTTCGTTGACGTTTGTGCAGACTTTCTTCTTGACTGTTATAGATGATACAACATTATAGTTGTTTTTATAAGCAAAATGTTATTGATGTTATTATAGGCATAGCATTATAGAAGTTATTATAGGCACAACGTTATTGAGGTTATTATAGAAACAGCGTTATTGCATTTTATTATAGACACAACACTATTGATGTTATTATAGTCACAAAGTTGTTGCCCACTACCTTCTAGCCCTTATAACATATGTAATAAGTAAAATGATTAAATTATGTTGACAATTCCTCATCTTAAAATGAAATGTAAGATTAGTCATCGTAAGGTTAAATGCGGTTGTCAGGGATAGATGAAACCATCAATTATTCCAGAGTCTCGTTATTGAAAGGATCATTATAAGCATAGAAATACGACGATCAAACACTGTTTTTCATAATCAAATCTTGATAAGCAACAAAATGGATAGCGGCTCTGAATGAGGAATCGTAGAGCCGAGTTCGAATTCCAGTGGAATCCATTACATTCACTTATGTGCTAATACCCCTGGGAAAGGTATGAATCCTCTTCTTTTCCCTCAACTATGGGTAAATAGCAGGACAGACCGGGTTCTATAGCCTTGGATGGTAACAGATCTACCGCAGAAAGAAATGGCAACCTACGGTAGGAAAAAAATCTGCCTCCTCAGTCATGTATCGAAAGATGCATGATCGCCTACGCGTGTATCACGCACGGCACATAACTGACTGATACAATAGACAAGGATGTGCGGGTGGTGTAATAGACAGCGGCTCATAATGAGAAATCGAAGTTGAATTCTAGTCGAGTTCATTACATTCCCTAATGAAAGATATGGATCCACCACTTTGCGAATCCCACCAACTATGGGTTAAATAATAGAGTAGACTGAATTCTTCAGCCTTGGCTGGCAACCGGACTAGGAGAAGGACAACTCTGACTTCTAAAACCGTACGTAGTTCTAACAAAGCACATAATATGCAGTTGATGAAAATATTGTGGTGTTTACAATGATCTCGGTCATGTTTGATTTAGAAAATACACATAAAGAAGATGAAATTTCTCTACCCAAATCCGAACCCAAGAGGAAAATTTTGAAAAAATATGAGAAATTGGTGCCACGTCACTACACATTTATCAACTGAGCTTGACCCGTGCCCCGAGGTAATGTTTCGTTGACAAGAGATACGAAATATTGTGAGGCTCAGTGGTAGATTGGACGAGAAAGCTTCGTCGTAATGTGGATCTAAGATGATGGCGCCTAGCCGTCGTCGAAACGTAGACAGCAGTGCCACTTTTCAGAGATTGGTGAATCGGTGTTATGGTAAACATTCTCATTAGATCGCATAACTGCTTGTCTTCATTTCCAATGCATCACCTTCAACATTTTAAGCCTTTCTCACTCTCACTCTCACTCCAATTATTATATGTCCCATCTTCTTTTTCTTTCACACTTTCTTTTTTTTCTTCCACTCTCACTTTCACACTCACTCACACTGTCTCTTTCATTCTCATACTTTCTTTCACATTCTCCCATTCTTCATACCTCACTTTCTCTTTACCGAACTTTCAATTTTTTCTCTTTCACGCTCTCTCTTCCTGTAAGGTGATCTGTTAACTTGGCCTCTTTTTTCTCTCTTTAGGTTTTACCTTTTCTTCTTTCTTTCTTTCTTTCTTTCTTAGACTTGAAACACTTACGATCCATTTTCGTTTGGTCTATGAAAGCGAGTCAAATAAAAACAGTTTTCAAAAATAAATGTTATTTTATTTCAATTAATCATAAAAAAGGCGAAATGTGTTCAGCGCATTTGTAAAGAGGGACGAGAAAAAGAGAAATCAGATAAAATGTTGCTTTGGAAATTGAGTCAAAGTTACAACCGAATCAATAAAATAATAAAAGCGAAAAAGCAAATCTATCTGTCTGTCTATATATATATATATATATATATATATATATATATATATATATATATACAAGTATAGGATTGGTGTATACGGAATAAATTCCAATAACCAACAATTACTATTCTTAAAAGAGTGCTCAATACAGAGTAGAGCAGATATAATTATTTATTTAAAAATTATAATATAAATATGTTATAAAATCACTACAAAAATAGCCATTTTGTTTCAACGCCTCCAGTATCTTATCAAGTGATGATGTTGAATGTAGAATAAAGGGTTTTAAAAGTTTCAAATTAATTAACAATCCTTCGCAAGGGGAAAACTCTGTTACATAAGCTGGAATGCCCAATCAAAATACAAGTATACGAGAAGGATTAATATAATATATATATAGGATTAATGTAATATATATATAAGTAAGTAATTCATTGATTCTGAAAGAAACGTCAACAGAATGCAGAAAGCACTGGACGGCCGTTACATCCTATATTTGGGACTCATCAGCAGTGCGCATCCACTACCGAGAACTGAAACCCTGACAGTTAGGTTGTCAAGCAAACATCATACCAACTGTTCCAACGGGCCTCGGTGAAGAAGAGATAGCAAATCAGACTCAATATAGATTTGCTATCTCTTCTTCCCCGAGGCCCGTTGGAACAGTTGGTATGATGTTTGCTTGACAACCTAACTGTCAGGGTTTCAGTTCTCGGTAGTGGATGCGCACTGCTGATGAGTCCCAAATATAGGACGAAACGGCCGTCCAGTGCTTTCTGTAGACGTTTCTCTCAGATTCAATGAATTACTTAATTATAATTATCAAATCCTCCTTACAATTTCTATCATATATATATATATATATATATATATATATATATATATATATATATATATATATATATATATATATAAAAGTTGCATATATGATAGGATAAAGAACAAGTAGGAAACAGATCTCAATCTAATATGATTCACTTTATTAAGTCTTCGTTAGGGATCAAGATAGAAATGATGATAAAAACAAAGAGATGCAGATCAATGGTTCGTTGTGTTTGCTTATTTCTTACTATTTAGATGCGTGTCACGTGTCATGAAGTAACAGATAATATTGAAATATGTGTCAGAAACATTTTGGATGATAAAATGTGTAAAAGTTATTCAGACGCAGCAGGATGTGTTGAAAAAAATTGTTTTGATTTGATTTTTCAATAAATCATATCTCGTGTCTATTTTGTATATATCTTCATTGATTTGTACGTATTAGAAAGAGATAAATTAGATTCATGAATAATGAATCTGTAGAAAAATGGTGAAGTAATGTAGTTTTTGGGACGTGTGTTGATAGTTGGTAATGTTGCTATGAATATATTTTCATCATATTTTCTCTTTAAAGTCTTATATATATATATATATATATATATATATATATATATATATATATATATATATATATATATATATATATATATATTTAAATAAAGGCTGGTATTGGCGAAATTAAAGTTATGACCTACGTTGTTGCGGTGTAAGACGAGAGAGTTTGAATTTCTATCTAATCACAAGTCTCTTTTGCGTTCTTGGATGCGGATTTTCAGATCGCGTGATATCTCCCCAATGTACATGTTATTGCACTGTAGATATTTGATGTGATAAACTCCGGCATTTCAATTGGTTTTTGTTTTATTTTTCATCCTGATTATTTCTCCAATAGTCTTGGAGTTTGTGGTAACAATCCTCGTGTCGTGGCTAATTTATTTGCGAGTTTAGTTGAAGTGTTGGAGGGTAGGATTATAAATTTTATATAATTTTTGTTGGAAGTATTTGTTTTTCCTTTTTTGGTTTTATGGATTTTGTGAGCTCGTTTTTTGCATTTAAGATGAAATGGCATGGGTTGTGTAGAAGTTTCCATGTGTTCTCAATATAATCCTCTTCTTCATTAATGTATTCATGGCTACATATCCTAATGGCTCAAACGTAAAATCCTATAATTATTCCAGATTTTATTCCCGGTTATGGTAGGAATAGAAATTGATAAGGACATTTTTTTAGTAGGTTTTCGGTAAACTTTAAATTCAAATTTATTATTGCTACGTATTAATAGGATCTCGAAGAATGGTGGAGAGTTATTTGTTTCAAATTCATGTGTGGATTCGATGGTTGGTTCAACCTTATTGAGTTGAGCTATTATGTTTAAAAGGTTAGTACCTTGGGGATAAAATAAGAGGGTGCCATCATTGTATCTTAGGTAAGTAGAGCTGTTAGGTATGCTATTTTTAAATGTGGTGGATTCTAAGAATTCAAGAAAGAGGCAAGCGAGAACACAACCGATAGGAGACCCCAGGGGTAAACCGAATTTTTGTTTGTAGAATGTTATTAAAAGAAAAGAAACACAGTGGTTAGTGATTAATTTACATATCTTTATGATTTTGTTGATGGGTAGAGGAAACTTATCTTTGGATTTATTGAGGCGATTTCTTAGTATATTAAAGCATTTCGTGGTGGGTATATTGGTGTAAAGGGACTTGATGTTTAAACGAGCCATAGACATGTTAGTCATATTTATGTGTTGTATTCTTAGAAGTAAGTCACCCGAATGTTTGATGTGTGTTGTACTAATAGTGCCTAGGAATGGAGTTGGGATTTTAGTGATGGCTTTAGTTAAATTGTGGGGTGCACTGTTAATTCCGGACACAATGGGCTTAATAGGTGTGTCAGGTTTGTGTATCTGGGGTAAGCCATATAGTGTGGGTATAGTGGAGTGGTAATCTATTAATCTAGACCAAGATTTGTTTTCATTTTTTAATAATTTCTTGATAGTTTTGTTGAACCTATGTGTTTATGGTAAGTTCATTGGTTTTAATATAGGCGTTGTCGTTATTTCAAAAGGATTCTAATTTTTCAATGTAGATGTTGGTGTCCATAATAACTATACCGCCTCCTTTATCGGATCGGTTTATAATAATGTTTTTGTCCAAGGACACATTTTTAGTGCTTGTATGTATCTCCTTGGTAGTGCAGTTTCGATTGTATTTTTGATGGAGGCTGCTAATGGGCCATGTATGTATGAAACCTTTTTCATAATCGGTGTGGTTGAAATTGTGGTTCTTGGTTAAG
>OZ038515.1:79681418-79683918 GCA_964036315.1 Acanthosepion esculentum
AAATACTAAACATGCAATATAATTTTCATCTTTGAATCAGTTTTTGTTAGAAGTAACTTGTGCATGCCGCAGTCAAGATAAAAAATTATGCACAATAACACATGGTTTATTTAGGGAGATTTTAAAATACAGACGAGTAGATTTCAATCTATACAAGTGACGAATGGACAACTCTTCTTCCACATAACACATTCAACAATATTCTAAATCCAGTAACCACCATGGTTAGTGTATTTCAGTAATTTCCTATTTAAGTTACTCTATTCATTATCTATCTATCTATCTATCTATCTATCTATCTATTTATCCTAGTCGATTCATATCGCTCGCCATCTCCTCTCACTCTCTCACTATATTATATATATGACAAACTCTTCATCATTCCCCTCTCTCTCTCTATGGCAGTCACTTCATTATATTTCTCTCTATCTATCTATCTATCTATCTATCTATCTATCTATCTATATATATATATATATATATATATATATATATATATATATATATATATAGATAGATAGATAGATAGATATAGATATATACATGATAGAAATTGTTAGGAGGATTTGATAATTATAATTAAGTAACTCATTGAGTCCGAAAGAAACCCCAACAGAATGCAGAAAGCACCGAACCGCCGTATCGTCCCGAATGTGGGACTCATCAGCAGCGTGCATCCACTACCGAGAATTGAAACCAGGACAGTTAGGTTATCGAGACAACGTCATACCAGTGTTCAACGGCGTGGTGTAATGGTTAGAAAGCTTGTCTTGCTAGATCAATTACGACTGAGTAGTGAGTTCAATCCTCACTGGGTGCCCCATACTTTCGGCCTTGTGCCACATCTAAGCCGAGCTTAGAAAATCGTTACCAGTGTTCAACGGGCCCCGGTGACGAAGAGGCAGCAAATCAACTCAATACAGCGCCGCTCGCTGACATATTCATATCTCTGATATTGAGCACTTTATCCCATAAATATAGCACATTATAAGACTATATTTCTACATATATATATATATCAGTTATAACCGATTCATTATCGCTCTCTTTCTCTGTGCCAGTCGATTCATTATCTATCTATCTACTATATATATATATATATATATATATATATATATATATATATATATATATATATATATATATATATATATATATATATATATAGAGAGAGAGAGAGAGAGAGAGAGAGAGAGAGAGAGAGAGAGAGAGAGAGAGAGAGATAGATATTGATAATATTAGTGGTCAATATATATATATATATATATATATACATAAATTCCCAAGAGGATAGAATCCATGTAGAACTCGATGTCCTGGACAGAGTAATAATATAATAAATAAGCTCAAACACTAATATTCCATGGTTATAATTTATTACATTTGGATCGTAATCACGATCCAAAACATCAGACTTACAAATTAGGTCTGATGATTTGGATCGTGGTTACTCAGTTTGTTCGTTATCTATCTATCTATCTCAATCGCTCCATTATTTCTCTCTTTCTCTATGCCAGTAGCTTCACTATCTATCTATCTATCTATCTCTTTTAGGATGCTCATATCTATCTAGCTATCTAGCTATGTTTGTTTATGGTGCATGGTCAGCTAACCGCTCATTCAAACCAATGCTGCGAAAATCGAGCCTTAGCGAAAGTGCAACAAATGCTGGTAAACAATTCTATCTGCCCTCGTCTTTATGACTCATGTCAACCAATGATATATATATATATATATATATATATATATATATATATATATATATATATATATATTTGAGAATTATATATATACATATGCGTGTATCTATGTGTGTATATTTGCGTGTGCGATTTACACATACTTGTTTATACCTATCCCCATACATAGATATAACGACGTATATAGACATTTGCAACTGCATTCTCAAATAATTCGTGCGTTTGTCCTAATATACTGATGGCACTGTTCTCCGCTCCCTACCACTGAGCCCCCACTTTATCGAGTCTCCCAATAAAGAACCCCGCAAGATGCCTTCCTGTCGTCTCACGTATCACTAGATTAGGAAATGGTGCCAATGGGGCGACGGTGGAAGCAGTGGCTAATGATGGTTGGGAGGTGGGGGGGATTTAGACAAAAGCGTGGGTGAGTGGATACCTGAGATTTGTAACAAGTACTTTCTCGAGTGTCGACTTGCTTACCAAAACCTACGTAGTTAGATGCAGGTTACCTAGAGGAATGCCGCAAAGAAAGAAAGAAAGAAAGAAAGGAAGACAGAAAGAAAGAAGAGGTAGTACTACTACTACTAGCAGTAGTAGTAGCAGTAGTAGTAGTAGTAGAAGAAGAAGAAGAAGAAGAAGAAGAAGAAGAAGAAGAAGAAGAAGAAGAAGAAGAAGAAGCGTGAGATAATGTTATCGAGCAAAATGCTGAGAAGAGATAATGAAGAATAATAGGGGACATTAAGAGAGAGAAAAGCGAGTGACAAAAAGGAAAGAGGGTGTAAAAGAAAAGAGATGAAAAG
>OZ038515.1:79688918-79721418 GCA_964036315.1 Acanthosepion esculentum
TGAAAGAGTTACGTCAACCATTTTATTTGTTAATAATAATAATAATAATAATAATAATAATAATAATAATAATAATAATAATAACTCGTCGTATATTATGGCTGTCTCTGGAGCTAAAGGGACAATTTCTTTCATCCTGCAGTACTCTTTATTATTATTATTATTATTATTATTATTATTATTATTATTATTATTATTATTATTATTGCTATGAAACTTGCCATAAAACTCATTACATAATTCTATCCTTATAAATGTATCTACTGTAAGAAAGCAAAAAACAAGAAACCTTTGCTTCAGACTTGCGTCGAGAAAAATTCGTTTCACCAAATGATAATGATACATGTTTATCAAGAAAAGGTGCTTTGCACCCACAGTGAGTCCCAGTTTCAATGACAATCTATAAGAAAAATGAGTTATTTATATAACGCAACATTTTAACAACATCTTGTAAGGCGTTTAAGTTTTCTATCTTTCTCTGTGCAACGCTAGGCGAACTGCCAGGCGAATATCGGGAAGAGATACAATAATGACGTCAGCAAGTGTTCGTTATTTTCAGAACCTCATTCCTTTAATCTCTCCCTCCTCCCCACCTCTCTCTCTCTCTGGACTATAACTATATATAATTTTTTTCTTCCATCTCCGTTCTCGCCTCTTTCTCTCTCTATAAAGCAAAAAGTAAGAACATTATCGTTAATTGTCAAATAAGTTATGTTGGATGTTAAACTGTTGCAAATTATCTAATCACAGAAACTTTATGACTTTCAAACTGAATTCCCACGTGATCAGAAAAGTAAAAACAATTGGGCACTGACATTATTAAAAGATAGTAATACCTACTCCAGTTCTATATTGCAATCAATCATTTTACAGATTTCTTTAGGTTAGGAAGACGCTATTCACTAGTTATAAATGAAATACTGTTTATTAATGAGTGTCTAAAATAAGGGAACTAACAGGAGATAAGATACGCTTATCAACAGGTTACATAAAATGCAAGGGCGGAAAGCCATGAAACGAATATATCGGAGATTTCTTCCACGACGAAAGAAAACAATCAACAATAGACAGAAATACCAACGGACCGGAAATATTAAAAAAAAACAGCTCCATTGGCCAAATTGGACAGAAACAAAGCGACAGGGCCAGACGCACTTGTAAGAATTTCTGGCAGCTTTAGACGATTTGGGAATAGACAAGATTACAAAAATAATAAATGAAATCTACAACTCCACTGGACAGTCTATCACATAACAAAACTCATCATCCGAATTCAGCAGAATCAAATCAGAGATAGAACAAGAAGAGTGAGGGTTCGTCAAAGACACCAGAACAAGGAACGCGATATTTATGCTCAGAATGTTATCAGAAAGAGCAATACAAACGTAGAAGAACATTTACTTGTATTTCATAGACTACGCAAAGGCGTTCGACAAAGTACGCCATTAAGTTCTGTTGCAGTGGTTCCCAACCTTTTTTACATGGCGGCACACTATTGAGTTCTTTAAATTTTCGCGGCACATCTATCACAAAAAATAAATATTTTCCACTCATAAAGCCATTTTACAATAAAATAATAAAAAACAAAGAATATTATATAAGAAGAACTTTTATTCACATAAATCAACATATCCTGTATTCAATATCGGGTATAAAATAATAATGGTGAATGTCAGTGGGACAGTTGTGCCTGGTGCTTCTTGACTACTGCTGCAATATTTGGGCGAATGTGAGAGACACACTCTTAACTCTTCTTCAATATTTTTAAGTCTTTCACGTTTTTTTATTTTTAATGTTGTTTACGTAAGAAAATCCTAGTTCACATAGGTACGAAGTTGAGAATTGCAGTAAAATTTTGATGGCTTTTTTACTTAGAGTTGGATACTCTTCCATAACAGAAATCCAAAAGGCATCCAATGGCAGTTGTGCGTACTTTAATTTGAGACCACGATCACTGGAAAGGCTCGCTTATTCTTCCTCTTCACATAACTCAAAATAGAAAAGGTTGATGACTGATAAATCTAGGAACCGATTGCGAATCCAATCAAATTCTTCAATGCTGATTGAGGGAAAATATTCTTCAATTTTAAACAAAATGAAATTAAATAAATGGCTTCTAGTTATTATCTCTTCGCGGCACACCAGCAAACATTCCGCCACGGCACAGTGGTTGGGAACCACTGTGTTAGAGCTTCTCAACAACCTTGACACATTCGGGAAAGACGTTAGAATAATCAAGAAACTATACCGGCAGCAAAGCGCCTGAATACGGACAGAAAATGAGTTCAGCAGATCTACAAAAATAGAAAGGGGTGTAAGACAAGGATGTGTCTTCTCACCGGGTTTATTCAAGCTATACAGTGAGACAGTTCTTAGAGAATTAGAACTCCTAACAGGATTCATTATTGGCGGCCACAATCTTAACAACATAAGATGCGCAGATGACAAAGTGCTGATAGCAGACACGGAAAGGAAATTACAAAACCTCCTACAGAAGATAGCGAAGGAAAGTGAGATGAAAGGACTAAGCATAAACTACAAGAAGAATAGAATGCATGGTCATCAGCAAAAACATGACACCAAATGCAAATTGCAGTTCGTGGATACTAAAATCAAGCAGGTACAGAGACATCTGGGAAGTGTTCTAATGGAGGACGGAAAGTGCAACACTGAGACCCCAAGACGTATTGGGATGGCCAAAGACGCATTTCAGAAGCTATGTATTAACAGACAGGTAAATGTTGTTGGAAACAAAGAAAAGGTTACTGAAATGTTACGTGACATCTGTCCTCATGTATGGCAGCGAATCCTGGACAATCTCTTCAAAGATGAAGAACAGACTCGAAGCAACAGAAATGTGGTTCTACAGAAGGATGCTGAGGATACCATGAACCGAGAAATAAGGATTTGGAGAAAATGGAAACCAAAAAGAAATTCACACTTAACATCAGGAAGAGGCAGCTGAAATTTCTGAGGCACGTAATGAAGAAAGGAAGCTCGGAAAATCTGATACTCACAGGACAGACTGAGAAAAAGAGGGACAGAGGAAATCGGTGCGTAACATACTTGATGGACTTGAGCAAATGGATGACAGAACAGGGTTTTGGAAAAATAACAAAAAGACAAAACTTATTAAGAGTTTATATATATATATATATATATATATATATATATATATAAATATATATATATATATATATGTGTGTGTGTGTGTGTGTGTGTGTGTGTGTATGTGTGTGTTCGTGTGTACTCGACTCTCCCGTCGAATTCGACATATGAGGGTCAAGCATATCAGTTCCTAGGAAAGCCCGACAACAGCACATGAGATTTGATTATAGTGGTGAAGGTTCATCCACACTTTTTGAAGGGCCGAACTAAGTGCCACAAGGTCCCCAAACGACACTCCGCAGGTTTTGAATTCAGAGTTGTCCTTCTCCTAGACCAGTTGCCATCAAAGGCTATAGAACCCAGTCTCTCCTGCTATTTACCCATAGCTGGAGAGAGAAGAAGAGGATTCATACCTTTCCCAAGGGTATTAGCACGTAAATGAATGTAATGGATTGGACTGGAATTCGACTCTCCGATTCCTCAATCCAAGGTGCTATCCATTACTCTACCGTGCCACCCCCACACAAATATATATATATATATATATATATATATATATATATATATATATATATATATATATATATATATATAAAATTATTTACTCGAAAATTATAACATAAATGTCATAAAATCAGTACAAAAATAGCCATTTTGTTACAATACTTCTGGTGTCTTATCAAGTGATGATGTTGAATGTAGAATAAAGGGTTTTAAAAGGTTCAAATCAATCAAACGCTGTTACATAAGCTGGAAATGACCAATCAAAATACAAGTGTACGAGAATTCAAAAAACTTGGCAACGAACTAAGGTTATAATAATTATTTAATGCTTTAATGTTAGGGTTAGACTAAAATAGAATTTATTCTAACTAATAAATATTAAATTATACGATAAAATTTGAAATTAAAAATTACCCATTTTAAAATTTAAATTTAATCTATATTAAGTTTAAAATTATAAAATTACTGTGGAAAAAAGAAAAAATACATATGTTATTCTATTTATTTTGTTTTTATTGAAATTAAGTTGGAATAAACGTTAAGATCAAATGTTGCTCTGAACTTCATGACAACATGGATACATTTGAAGCATAAACAGAGGCAGGGGAGGGTGGCATCTTGCAAACAACAATACATGCCCAATCAGATT
Organism: Acanthosepion esculentum; assembly: GCA_964036315.1. NCBI lineage: Eukaryota > Metazoa > Mollusca > Cephalopoda > Sepiida > Sepiidae > Acanthosepion > Acanthosepion esculentum. The sequence goes on from OZ038515.1 coordinate 79,693,180, forward strand.
ATAATACATAAACAGGCAGACGTATTTAGATACACACACACACACACACACACACACACACACACACACACACACACACACACACACACTCAAAAAGGCTACGAGACAGGAAATATCCCCGCGACCCTTAAAAAACAACAAAAAACACATACATACACAATGAAAGGTACACACAAGTGTCCGTACACACAGACACCGATAAAGACACGTACACACACACACATGCATTGCCGAAGACACTCCGATATATATATATTGCACATATACTGCTGGTGTTAATAAAACCGTGCTCGATGTAATACAACAGAGCTATTAATTATATATTAATTAACATAAAAATAAATATCTGCTTAAATACGTTGATCCAGATTAATTTTTAATATGAATTACAGTCTATTTTTGGTATATTACAATTTGTTTTAGTTTTTGTTCAAATTATAAACATACAATCTTAAGATACGTTTTGTGAGCAGAAATGATTGATCGAGAAAAATCGTCGAAGATTGTGTGTTTATAAGCAGTAATTTGGACTGTGCTAACCGGAGGCTTCTCTGTAGCTAAATGGTATAGCGCGTCAGATCAAATGACGGTTTCCGTATAGGAATACAGGTTCGATTCCTGTTGGAGGACGCATATTTTTTACGAAATTTCTCGAGCATTCAGACCGGGAAATGTAATTAATATTGTTTAATTAAAAAAAACATATAAACAGAAAATATTATATATATAATTCTCATATATATATATATATATATATATATATATATATATATAAGACACAAGTAATCTCCCTTTAATAATGAAAAAATTTATATTCACAACTGTAAAAATTCGTAAATTCTTTCTTACACATATATAAAAATTCCGTTTATATTAAATTCCAAATATTATTTTTAAAATTAAAAAACTGTAATCCCAGAATAATATATATCTACGTTAACATCACGATAACCAGATATATATTTTAAAATTTAATTTACGTAACCGTCAGTCTATACGCAGCACCTGAAGATCGCGTTATGAATGAAACTCCGAGACGTGCTATCGGTGAGAGATAATATGTCTATATATATATATATATATATATATATATATATATATATATATATATATATATATAGTCATCCACAGACAGACTGTTGCGCTGTATCACAGCTCTTCAGTGTTGCTAGACGTCCGATTGCTTCAAGCTGGGATTGAAACTAGACTGATTTGGCATCAGTCAGAGATATTTTTCTGAAATCCGCAAGCCAGTAGACGAAATAAATATTGTTTAAAATAAATGGAGCGTCTATTCGAATATGAGTATCCACACTAACTTTATTAAATGTTCTCGAGTCCACAGACCGGTAGACATAAACAAATAAATATGCTAATAACATATTATATATCCATACTTAGATGGATGACCGCTTGGCAATACCGGGTGCTGTAAGCTTGCGGGAGGTGTATTGGATGACGGTTCAAAATTGTCAACCAGAGAGCCGAGTTCCCATTCCTTTCGAGCTCGTTGCGCTTACCCCTGGGAAAAAAAATAAGAATCTACCTTCCCCCCGGCTATGGGTTAATTAGTAGGGCTTGTATCAGTAAATCATTTTATCTCTAAAATATCTTACAATCTAAAAACATTTTCTAGTTTAATAAGCGGCAAATGTTAATAAGCCGTAAAAAACAATTATAATATAAGCATGGCTGTAAGGATATTTGGAAAATGAACACTTACAAACTGTTTACAATAACTTTTGTTACGATGAATTCTTTTTATTTCAGGGAAGATCTCATTAATACAACGGCACAACAGAAAAGCAAAAATCCCTTTGAATCTTCATAAGTTCACCTTTCCAAAGAGCAATGTTTTCTTTATTGTATTTTTCATGACCTCATTCTGTTGCAAATGTTTGGGTTTCAAGAATTCAGGTTCGATTTCAAATTGTCTTTCAAAGACAAATCAAATGAAGCAGACTGACGGTAAAAAAAATATGTAAAAAGAATATCAATTATTGAACCAAAATACTAATTAAAACTACAGCAGAATTTTTTGATAGAAAGGTGAGGTTCATGTTCAATACCTGATACGTGAAACATTTGAGATAACTTTGTTACCAATCCCATATACGCGTATAAATCCCCTTTTTAAAAAACGGCACTGGGTCTAATTTTATTATAGTGGACATCATCTGGACATATTTAATATAGAAAAATTACAACTTTAATTTTCTGAAGAGAATATTTATCAGTTTATAATCAAGGAAAACAATGAGTCAGTTTTCCAAAATTCTTTTCCAAATCTTTTACCTGTTTTATTCTGATCATTCGCTGTTAATTGGAAAAAGATTAACCCGAAATTTCAGTGTCAAAATACTGGATGAGTCAAGTACATTTTAAGATTCTAAATTTTATTTGTTGCCATCAAATGGTTTGGTTTGGTTTATTTTGTTTTACGGCATATCAACCTCAATGAGTTATTTAATGCCGACTACATATTTAGGATAGATTTGTATGAACATAATATGTATTCTTTGGTTTAGATTGGTTTGGTTTATTTTGTTTTACGACACACCAACTGCAATGGGCTACTCAATGCCGACAAAATTCTTTATTGTTGGTAATATTTTGTTTTGTCAAAAATCTGTTTATTTTTCCTTAATATTGTATTGCAGGTAATAATTTTCCAAAAAAGTATTGCTGGTAATAGTTAACTATTTTCCCATAGCTGGGACCCTAACAGGTGCTACCTCCCCGGGTCAGGGTGGACCTGGGAACATCAGCAATTAAGAGGTGGTTCCACGCTCCTCAAAACCTCCTGATCAGAGGCCTTGCTGTTGGACGTAGTTTATCGTCTTACCCAGGACGCGGATGTAGTTTAACGTCTTACGCAGGACGGGCCATCAAATGCCCTCATCTTTTTTTTTAAATCACAATGGAATCATTAATGGATCTGTGGGCAGAACTTTCCCTTAACTGAATAAACATATTGAACGTGATGTTCTCATCATAAATACACGCAGATCAATAAAGTTTCACTTCAAAAGTATATTTAAATCTTGTTAAAATTTGGTCGTTAAAACATCATTGCAAATGAATGTAGTCGAACTGATTAAGTAATGGATCTTTGGGTATTATTGTAACTTGTGGTTGTAGCGCCAATGTCTCCTGGAGGAATGTACGGAAGCAACATGTACATCGTAAGTAGGTAGAAATAAAAATTACTTAGATTGAAACCTTTTACTGATTTTTAAACCCACATAACATATGGTATTTGTTTATTCTCTAATATTAAAAGAACTTCTCATGGATCCTTTAAAGGCATGTTCCTTAAAACTGCTAGTGATATTAAATACATGCAGTCAAGTTTGTAATGAAAAATGTCTGCTTCACGCCTGACCAAAACTGCCCAATAATCATTTTCCAACTTTGACAGAGGTCAAAAACGTTTGCGTGACCTTGTGGGTGATGAATTGTTTTCTAGCCTAGAACTATTACATGGACGAAACTCTATTTGCTATTTTTATGACGGATGTTCGGGGAAACAACATTCCTTGACTTCACCAGTCCAGACCTTGACAGTTGGGATCTGCCGAGCCACGTAAACTGAGTCGACTCTCTTCATTCCGTTTATTTTCTATTGGCGAAGAGGAATTTCCACTCTGGGAGCTTCTCCCCCAGAACCCTTCTCTTATAGTACAAACTCCCGTGAGGATGCTTCTCCGAACGCCACAATCTTAAGAAGTCGAAGATAAACCGTTATCTATGCCACATATTTTTATAATATGTACCGCTTTCTCTCTCCTTCTACGCCCTTAAAAACCTCATTTAGTAACCCTCTACCTTGAGTTCCTCTTGAGTCTTGTAATGGGTGAATCATCGTCGTCGGCGGCGGCTTTATCTCGTACCCAAGAATTTCATTTCTTCTTTTCTGATTGCTACCTTTATGATAATGGCGTTGATGACTAAGTAGACCAATTCTTGCCTGCAAGAGCCGATGGCATTGACGGCATGGTAATGTTGGTGGGGGACGGGGGTGGGGGTCGATTTTGTCGAGCCTTTCTCTCTTGTTGCTTGACTTCTTCCTCATTCTGAAGATGTGGAAACCCAAAAAGTTACGAAAGAAGTGAAAGATGCAGCAATCATAACGATCTTTAAAAAAGGTGACTGAAAAGCTTGTGGGAACCGTAAAGAGATATCATTACTCTCCATTACTGGAAAAATATTTACTAGGATCCTTCCAAATCGGCTCCGGATCATCGGTGTAAAGATCATTTCAGAATCTGTTGTAGAGTTACTTTTCTCAGTGGAAACTGTATTTGGACTAAATCCGGTCTTAAATAGGTTCAACGTACAAAAACGTTAGGAACTTGTTATAATAAGTATTACGCAGAGTAATCTGGTTGTGGTAGCTGACTACTTTCGTATTCGACTTCACGTCGACCCTCACTGACTCCTGCTTATATTAGATGGGAGAGTCTATTATCTATAGACTAGGTGTGATTCACCATAACAGAATCTCTATGTGGATTCCGTGCATCTCGTGGTAGAATCAGAATGATTTTCTGTGCAAAGGCAACTCAAAGAGAAAAGCAGGGAACAACAACAAAAACGTTTTCTTTGTTTTCTATGACTTAGAAAAGATTTTTGATAGTATTTCTATATGGAAAGGTCTTCATCGCTTCGGATTGTTTCGGATTGGACAAATAACAGTAAAAAAAACAAAAGAAAAAATAAATAAGATGGCGTAAGTATGATTGATCGCAAAGTTTCATGTCAGTTTATATGACGAATAAGGATTTGAAGAGCATCAATCATTTTCAGTTTTATTAAATATTAACTTAGATTGCTGCAATAATTTTTTACCGCCAAATACACTTCCTGAAACCAAACTATACATTATATCTTTAGCAGCAAGGTTTCCACACAATCACACAAACTAAAATCTATATATAAAATTCTGTGACTTTAATTAGTCTGTTTGTCTATCACATCATCTAAAATAGCCATACATTGACCGAACGAAAGCAAATTTTGGAGAGAAGTACAAACAGGTAAGTGGGTACAAAGTACAGCTGGTTTTACTACGATGCGTAGTTTAGTACAATAATTTTTCATTAATCTATCAGAAACATTAAAAGTTTTATTATTTAACATACAAAATATTGCCACTATTTTAAAAACAATTTAATGATTAAAATAACAAATACTTATTTAATAAAAATGCAATAACGTTTTTTGCCTATTTTTTCTTTAAGTTTTTATATAAATGTCATTTTGGTAGAATATAATGCGCATTAGTAGCACACTAGTAAACATAAACAGAGTAGAGAAAGTTTCAAATGGGCAGAGGAAGCAATAAAGTCAACGATACTAAATCTTGCGAGGATTTCAATCCACGTCAGCTGTATGCAAAATAAATAAAGGATTGGACCCAAGATTACTTGATACTTTGTCTACACGATTTTGGCAATGAATCGGTGAAAACAAGCAGCGATGACGGTTTTTGAGTATTTTTCTCAACTATTTCTGCAATGTCGGTCTTCTATTTGCGCCGTTGTGTGCAAAAAAAAATAAAAATAGCACATTCATCGCCACCAATTATTTTGTGTCTTCTTTTGTTGACACATTTTCACAAAATGAAACTGTGCATGATAATAACAATTTGCAGCGGAAAATTCCAAGGCAAACGTTATTTTCAAGCGTAAACATTGTGACGTAAAACTCAGTTCGCAGATAGGCAAGATCTGTTCGGAAAGTATACACCCGTTTTAAATATTTTGAGAACCATCTGCGCAATCTTAATGCAACTTAGCACGTAAACACAGAAAATCTTACTGTGCATGTGCTAGCAGAAACTCTCCCCTAGAGTCACTCAATCGACAGTGAGATGTCATCGCGTTTGAAATGACCCAGTAGATTCATCATGTCTCATGAAGAACTTTCTGACACAGCATTTAGTCTCCCAGGTCTTTCAATCTCCTTCAGTCTCTCTTTACCTAGTTTTTACCATAAAACCAAAATCGCCGTAAAAACGTCGCGGGCAAGATTAAGAAGAACGCAACGAGTTAGCTGATTGCGATCCCGAAAGAGGAATAAGATCTCAAGGAGAACATTTTAATGGGAATAAGGCGCTATTTCCCTAGGCAGACTATTAAATGGGTGGATAATTTCCGAACAGAACTCATTCTCGAAGCGCCTGCCGTAGAGCATGCTAGCCTATCTGACTATTCCTGTAGCGAGTTTGATCCTCACAGGGTGCTCCATACTAATAACCTTTTGCCAAAACTTTAATAAATATTTATATTTGCTTTTCAGTGGTGCCTACCAGGTTGTCTTTAAAAGTAATATCCAATGAATGTGATACGTACTGAGAGCCCCACTTTTGTAGTCTTGTACCAAACTAGCTAAGCCTAATGAATATAAGAATATTCCAAAATTTATCAATCGAGTAATTTTAAATAAAGAATTTAAAGCCATTTTTGATTTCTCTAAAACGATAACATATTATCATTTATCCTCCTTGGGTCACGAACGACAACGAAAAAGAGAAACAATTGGAAGAATTACTTTTTAAATGTGAGAGAAATATTTCAAAGATTTTATTGGATCAATTGCTAGGGGGTCTGCAGCTAGAAAAATTGATTCCCTATGTGGTGATAGACAATTTTTCTCACCAGAATCTATTATCCGGTCTGGTGCTTCTGCTATATATTTACAGATTCTCGATAAAAGAAGAATCTGCAATATTATTGGTCCTGACCCGGCATCTGGTTTTTAGTCACTTTCCCACCGGCGTAGTGTAGCTCTCTGTACCGTTTTTATAAATACTTTCACATTAATTGGTCTGAGGAACTTTCTTTTATGTCAACAAGACATTATGAATTCAAGCGCAGTACTAGATTGGCAGATAGGTCTCATTATTTCACATTCGAAATGGCTAGATGCAACCGTAAGTTCTATGTTAATAGTTTCTTCTATAGCACTTCTTGCTTGTGGAACTCTTTTCCGGCTTCTTGCTTCTAAGTCAACTATGTGAATCTCTATCTACTATCTTCTTAATTCTACTATCTACTACTATCTACTATTAGTATCTACTATTATCTGCTGTCTTCTTAATTCTTGTTCTTTTAATGTTCTCTCTCTCTCTCTCTCTCATTCTCTCTCTCACTCTCTCTTTCACTCTCTCTCTCTCACTCTCTCTCACTCTCTCTCTCTCACTCTCTCTCTCCCCCTCTCATTCTCACTCTCTCCCTATCTCTCCCTATCTCTCTCACTCTCTCTCTCTCTCATTCTCTCTCTCTCACTCTCTCTCTCTCTCTGCTTAAAAGTGTTTTTCCCTCTAAAAAGCAGTAACCCCCATGCGTCTTAGTGGCTTTGTTTGGGTGAAATGATTTAAAAAATCAAGAAAATATTTCGTTTTATTCTCTAAAAATGAATGATTGTCTTCCTGTAATCCATTTTCAGGCATGAACATTAGTCGGACAGATTTTATCCTGAATTCCTGAAAAGTAACTTACGTATCCAGTGGCATTTCAAGATGGTCAAGTGTCTTAAAAACAAAAGGTGGGGGACAATCTGCTGAACCAATTCTGGCCCTAACTTTTTTTCTTTTTTTTTTCCGACAATTTTATCTCTTCATCATGTCTTTGATCTTTCTAACACAACCTTTCGATTGATTCATTCTACGACCGCTCTTATGTGTACGCTTCGTAAGTAAGAGGAGAGAGAGGGGGAATGAGGAAGAGATAGGTAGAGAGAAAGAGATAGAGAAAAGGGGAGAAAGAAAGAGAGACCCATCTTCCAGCAGTATAAAGCAAAAAAAATTAAAAATTAAAAACAGTAATAAATAGATGTTTTAATCCCTCGAAGTAAAATGCTTATAAAATAAATTTATTTCTTAATCTCAATAGCATTTTATTCCCGTATCTTTCCGTATCTCGTCTTTAAAAATTCTCCATAATGTTGAAATCCGTACGAGTTCGACTTATGCACCCACTAGATATGTGCCACCCATTTCAGTATATCTGAAGAAGGTCTTAAAGTTAATAGCCCGAAACACAATATTGGCAAGAACAATGGCTTGAGGTAGATAAAATTATCTGAAAACCAGCTGGAATGTTAACGACACTTTAAATTATTGATATAAAATTCTCATTACCACTCAATACGACTTTGATTTTGATATTTTACCAACGATTAACGTTCAATGGTTAAATGCAAATATTGCCGTATTCAGTTATCCATTGGTCTATCATTTCTTTGGCGTCATTCAAAAGGACCTTAGTTGTATACAGCTTGCAATCTGAGTGGAAAATGTAATGATAATCTGGAATTAAACAGAATTCGTAGCAATATCTCTCGCTCTGCGAGTCACATGTACCAGCTGTTAGCTGCTTTGTGGATGGTGGTAAGATCAGATTTCAAAAGGCTCAGTGTTTTCCTTGTGGAAAAAAGCGGGGGCCGCTAAGTGTGCGCGTACTTTGAATTGAAAATCGTCAAATACATAACAGGGAGGCCATTTTACAGGCTCTCTGATATTATCTTTTTATTTATACGAATGCACCTCTTCGTATTTTTCATTTCCCACTGTTTACAAAAATCTGTTGAGATATTTTTGTCTTTTTTTTTAATTAAAGAACTGGTTAGAAGGACTGAAGCAACTGTTTCAGATATTAAATTCCTCGCTAGAAATAACTTTTAAAACAAAAATAATTTCAATTAAAATTTCATAGAAAATGTAAAATCTTTCGTCAATAGTTCAATTATTCTGCTATAATATTGAGTGCATAAAACATTTATTAAAAAAACATTATACTCTTGACTTTTAAATTACTCTTCAATGTAATCATTCCATTGAGCCTAAGGGGAACATCCTACCAGCATTACCTCTCCTTTGGGCTAGAGTCAGGTTTATTACCCGGCGCCTGAGGCATCCCCAAAAGGGGAAGTGCCGAGGGTGCTCGAGCAATTTTTGTACTGCTACCACCAAATCCCATTTTAATTATCTCACATTCTATGCGAATGGCAGCATGGAGAAGCAGACGAGATGTGTGCCTTAATCCGGAGTTTTAGAGAAAAATTCATTGCTTTTCATCTTTCAAACGTCACAGTGTTGGAATATGAAACGTCATGATTTCAAATGGCATTTGCGGGTAAATGATACCCATTGTCATTTTTTTCAAGCCCCCATAGCTGTCTGTTTCGAACCTCAGTGAAGAACGTTACCCTAGGTATAATACCATGTTTCGTAGCTATTTGATACGTATTTCTTTTGCTTATATATATATATTTATATATATATGTATATATATATATATATATATGTGTGTGTGTGTGTGTGTGTGTGTGTGTGTGTGTGTGTGTGTGTGTGTGTGTGTGTGTGTGTGTGTGTGTGTGTTGATAAGACGAGGCGCTAAAAATTGACGAGAGATGTCACAGAAAGGTGGATAATTTGAGTCGATTAATAATAAAGTGTTTAGCGTCAGAATTTATAATACAAAAATAGACAACTTATAATATATCATGAAAAGTTGTAGGGTTAGGTAAGGTGACATTTTGTTTTTGTGAGGGTTAGGCGTCTGAAAGATAGTAGTAGCATCATGGTAATGCATTTGCCACAAGCAGCAGCAGAAGAAGAAGAAGAGTGGTGGGTGGCAAATTCCATGCTGGAGCGATTGAAAATAGCAATGAACTTTGTAGTACTGCTTTTATAGACAAGCAGGAGGTTCGTTAAAATGGCACAGACGCTAGACTCCATTTTATTTGTCATTTATCACAAGCTTAAGTTTTTTTTTTCTCATTGACTTTTTACACAAATCAGTTTGAAATTTTTCAGATTTCAAGGCGTTTCAACTGGTGGCATGCACAGCTCGTCTAACGGAGAAATATCCGTACCAACATTCGTCGTTCAAACTTCGATAGGAAATTAAATTAAACACGTTCTTTTATAAAATGACATGCAAGCAACTTATTTGAAATTAATTCAATATTTTACTTTATATATATATATATATATATATATATATATATATTAAATAAAAACAGACCACTTTAAGGTTCCATATAATAAATTATTTCACCACAGCTGTTGTGAAATAATTTATTATTTATATGGCACCTTAAAGTGGTCTGTTTTTATTTAAATTATTAGCTCTGATTTACACTGATCTCTCTGGATTTTATCCTCCTTGGCTCTACCCATATGGATTACATTGTTTTTCGTAAACTATATATATATATATATATATATATATATATATATATATAGATAGATAGAGAGAGAGAGAGAGAGAGAGAGAGAGAGATGTGCGTGTCTAGATTTTTAGATATAACTAAAATATATCTTTAAAAGGACAATATAATGTAAAAATGTTATTAGTTTTCAAATATTCTAAATTTAAAAGACGCTCATAAATATTCATCAGATTAACTGAAAAGTCTAGGTAAATTATGGGGATTTTTTTTTTTACTTTTGTTTATAAATACTTGTTGCAAAAATAAAATCCTTACATTTGTCTTGATAAAGTTCATCGAAGGACGAAGCGCGTCATCTATGATAAGTCTTCCTTTTGTCTTTATTCATTCCAAATAGAATTCTTCAATATCGACCCAAATTGTCACCTAAATACGACCCTATCCAAAAGAAAAACAAAATCTGAATACTCTAACAATCAATCAAACAGCTAACAACAGAAAAATGAATTAAGGTTCATCCAAATCTGAGGCATCTTCTAAAAGCGGAAGGATTGAAAAACCGTTCTCTACACAACAAACACAATAATATTCTCACAAACTCAAATCAGCTGCAAAAGTGTTACACAACAATTCCAATATCATCTTCAGACGCGCCGACAAAACCAACAATTATGTAGATCTTAACCGACAAGATTACAATCCAAAATCTATCCTAAACGACACAACAAAATTCAGAAAACTAAGGCAAAATACCGCAGAATCAGTAAAAAAAGAAAGTGCGTAAACTGATTACAGTTAACAACGCTGAAACCGGAAGACAAAAAATCAATCAAGATAGACAGTGATTAACTTAAAATAAAACCCATAAAGGAGGTTTCCTCTCCGAACTATCATATCCCAAATGCCTACGTCAGTAAACAAGCTGTCAAAAACCCTAAATGACATAATTTCTCCACACACAGATAACAATTACAGCATCGTATCGATAAAGGAATTCCTCCAGATCTTAAAAGTAACAAATCCCACATCGAGGGCCCTAGTTTCGCTTGATGTTGAAAATCTTTTTCCCAACGTCTCAGTTGAAGAAAAATAATTAGTGACGGCATCTACACACACCAGTCAATTCTTCCTTCTAAAATTCGACCAGCAACTCTTCTGAAACTATTCCTCGTCTGCACCACGAAAGCCCCGTTCTATGATCGTAATGGCAACACCTACATCCAAACAAATAGCGTCAACATGGGAAACCTCTCTCTAACTTATACATGTCACATATTGAAAACCAAGTTTTTGAAACAACTGACAAACCACACACGGTACGTTAATGACATTTTCGTTTTGACAAAAATATGGACGCAGTTATAAATCTAAAATCAACTTTTGAAAAAAAATTCCACGCTAAAAATTTACATACGAACTCATGGTTAATAATTGAATTCCATTTCCTGACGTCGATATAAAACTAGAATCATCAGTAGTTACCACCAACCCGTATAAAAGTTCCAACTATTGTCTTTTAAACTATGATAGCCAATGTTCGGAAACAAAATAGAGTGATAAAAACTTCGTAAATAGAGAACGCCAAAATGCCTCTTCCTATTGAATATTTTTAAGTGAAGTAAAACACATATAACAAACATTAGTCAACAATAATTTTCCGAACTAAATCATCAATATACAATAAAAATATTCTTACAAAAAAATGACACCAGTCATAAAAATACGACACAAGAAAACATCAACAATAACTATAAGCCGGACGCATTTGCCATTCGAAGAATCGTTAAACAACATATATCTGTCGTAAATTCCATAAAATATGTAAAACTTATATTACAGAAAATTGAAAATTGCAAACTTTGTTGTCACTAATCAAAATAATCTCATCAAATCTAAACTAGCGATGATCTATACAGTCTATCAATTTCACCGCCCAGTACAAGACTGCGTTTCTTTTTATAAATCAATTACCTCTATCGGAAATACTACCACCTCCTTGAGTAGACGCCTCACTTGTTACAAAATCAGATCAAAGTGCCATAAAAAACATCTAGCCACCCACGATTTACAAGATCCTTCAAGAAAAATTCTGGTCGAAAACACAACAATTCTATATAAGCCAAATTACTGAAGACATCTCGCTGTGAGAGAGGCCCGGTATCTAAAGCATCTCGCTCCCACTATCAACCTCATCTTATTCAACAGTGATAATGGAGTGTTGAAAGTTTATTAAAAACAATAGAAAGACGCTCACTTGAATTGCAGACGTGCTCAACACGCGAAGGTCGAAATAAACGACACAAAAACACATACAGTTAAACATGAAGAGAAATGAATAAAATTCAAAAACAAACCCCCCTTGAAAATGCCTGAAAGTGGCTGAAAGCGCATAGAATAATGGACAATACAGAAATTTTTTGCACTTTCTTAGTCATACCAAACAAAAAAGTGAAATAATGCTGGTAAAGTTAAATAAAGAGTGAATTAGATTTTCCTTGTTGTCATATTCAACGAAAGATGATTAGAAGAAAAGTTGTGCCCAAATATATATATATATATATATATATATATATATATATATATATATATATATATATATATATATAAAAGAAGAGAGAAACCGAAAACGTTTTTGATTGCAATATGGATGTTTTAAAAATATATATTATGCTTTATTTTCCATAATTTTGCAACACGTGATTCGGGTCTCGCGGCCTTCTTCAGGCAAAGATGAAAAGATATAACAAATATATGGGGAAAATATAAAAACTCACTTTTTAAACTTGGAAACGATACTTCGATGATTGCTTCATTTTCTGGAAATCCTCATGACGTGATATTAACCAATTGTACACTCTACTTCAGAACTTGCACCTAAAAACCAAATTCAATCAACAATATAATTTCAACGAATTACCATTTTTAGATTTTCTTATTAGAAATAAAAACAACCACATAATCACAGATATCTACCACAAACCTACAGACACCCAACAATATCTTCATTTCAAGAGCCATCACCCCAAAATCTGCCTGAAATCCATTCTCTACTCTCTAGCATATAGGGTTTGTACTATAGTGACTGAAAAACACCTCCGAAAAAAACCGAACTACATAGATCTCTAAAACTAACGAGGCTACCCCACAATACTAATAAACAAAGGTTTGAACTCGCAAAAAAATTCCTTGGATCGTTCATTTATTAGTTTGTGTTGGTCAGGGGAGGTAATTCTAGCTACTTTCTCCTCCAGACTGAGGAAAAGGGAAAAATTATCTCCACTCTTGTCTAAAGATACGTTAAGTGCGAATAATTTGGGGCTTATCTCGTATATATGCTGCATCTTTAAGTGTGATCTTCAAAACTTGTTAACATTGGTTATATCTACGAATGCTCTATTCTCTTGAGAAGTCTACTCATGAAATATAGTAAATTTACACACACACACACACGCACACATATATATATATATATATATATATATATGAGATATCGCATATAGAATGCTGGTGTTAATAAAATAGTGCTCGATGTAATATAACAGAGCTATGAAGTATATATTAATATATATACATATTGTCCCTCACAGAGAGAACGACTCAGAGTTTCATGCACAACGCAATCTTCAGGTATGAGTAGAGACTGACGGTTACATAATTTAAATTTTAATAAAAGTGCCTGATTAACGCAATGCTGGCGTCGCCCATATATTATTCGATGATTACAGTTTTTTATTTTAAAAATATATGCTGCATTTAAATTAGACGAGATTTTTATTTTATATATATATAATTAAGTAATATCATCGTGTCTGAAACCTCAACAGAATTCAGAAATCACTGGACGGCCGTTTCGTCCTATATTTGGGACTACATCAGCAGTGCGCATCCACTACCGAGAATTGAAACCATGACAGTTAGGTTGTCAAGCGAACACCATACCAACTGTTCCATATGGTATGGTGTTCGCTTGACAACCTAACTGTCGCCTCTAAGTGTTGACTTCTATGTCCACTTTTATGTTTACACACGCTCTATCTCTGATATTGAGCACTTTATACCATAAATAAGACTATATTTCTTCATATATATATATATATATATATGATATAACACAAACGTGGAATAATGTTTTATATTATATTTAAATAAACCGGGATTAAATGAATTCATTATAAAAAAAATGATAGTAAAATAGATGGACCTAAAACTACATGAAAAGAAAAAAATTATTTAATTTGGGAATAGTATTTTATATTAAACATAAAAAGTGATTACTGGATTTTTATTAAAATTTAAATTATGTAACGGTTAGTCTTTACCCAGCACCTGAAGATTGCGCTGGGCATAAAACTCTTAGTCGTACTACTGGTGTGGAATAATATATATATATATATATATATATATATATATATATATATATATATATATATATATATATATATATATATATATAGTCAGCCCCCGCCTATTCGCGTTTCAACATTTGCGGCTTCACACATTCGCGGATTTTTCTTTGGGACATATGTACTTGTTATTCGCGGGAAAAGGATATCATCACAGTTCTGTTTTGAGAAAATGTTTTAAACTTTATATTTTATGTCTTGTTATACATATTTTATACAGTATTTTCAATGGTTGTATCGATCTATGCATAGTTAAAAACGGTTATTGTACGAATGAAAGAAAATTTACGCCAAGTGTATGGTTACCAATACTGTTTTTCAAAAATGTTTTTAAAAGGATCTGAAATGTTTCTAAAGTGTTTAGAATGAAAGTTTAAGGCATATGGGGTTTTAACAATCAAAATAGGTTCTTATAAGCACTTTTTGGCGGGGGTTTCAAGTATTCGCGGATTCTAACTATTCGCGGTCGGTTCTGGTTCCTAACCGCCGCGAATACGGGGGACTCACTGTATATACATACATATATATATATATATATATATATATATATATATATATATATATATATATATATATGTGTGTGTGTGTGTGTGTGTGTGTTTGTGTATGTGTGTGTGTCTGTGTGTGTGTGTGTGTGTGTGTGTGTGTGTGTGTGTGTGTGTAAAAATTTCATATAGAGTGTATCTGTAAAAGGACAATATGAATAAAGACAAAAAGAGAACTTATTTTAGCCGACGCGTTTCGTCCCCTGAGGGACTTTATCGAGCCAATTGTAAGGATTTTATTTTCAAATAGATAGATATACATACCGTTATTAATAGATAGATAGATAGATAGATAGATAGATAGATAGATAGATAGATAGGAACAGACTGAGATAGATAGATAGATAGATAGATAGATAGATAGATAGATAGATAGATAGATAGATAGATAGATAGATAGGAACAGACTGAGATAGATAGATAGATAGATAGATAGATAGATAGATAGATAGATAGATAGATAGATATAGGCTAAGATAAGAATATAGTCAAGTTAATATATATGTGGTCTTGAACTGATGCAAGCAAATCTATTAGTTAAAGTGAACGTGTTCAATCATAGACACGAGGCGGGGGGTGTCAAAAATGAAGCTTCTCTGCTCCGCACTTTGTTCATCTGCAATTATGAAACCTAAGCGACCACATCAAACTTTCCTTGCCTCTCCATAACAGCAAACAGTTTCTAGGATTCCCATTTCCGATATAGCTTCCTCTTTTGATTTCTCTCATTTTCCTTCTCGATGACTTTCTCTACCTCTTCCTCTAACGCCCTTCCTTCCTTCCTTCACGCTAATCTCACGTTTCCGTGAAGCTGAAATGCGAACCATTTCTTTTCCTGGGGAAGTTTACAAGTTTTAAATGAAAAATCAGGTAGACATTAAGATTACCTGACAAAAAAGAAAACCAAGTCGACATTTCAAAAGTCTTGCAGTGAGAATTCAGATGTCCATTGATTCTGGTCGGCTGGAAATTTAGTTCTTTTGATTTAGGGAAAGTGGTAGAAGCAAGTGCGTAATTTAAAGAAAGAAAGAAAGAAAGAAAGAAATACGAGGAAGAAAGAAGTGGAAAAAAGAATTTATAAAACCAAGAGAAGAATAAAATGAAACGAAAATAAACAGATTATCAAAAGAGAAGAAGGAAAAGAAAGAATTAGAGAAAGAAAGAATACAAACTACATTGGAAGAGAAAAAGAGGATCAAAAAAAGAAAAGAAAGAACACGTGTAAAGAAACAAAAGAAAGAGTGTGATTCACAGACCTCACGACATTTAATTGTGACCTCCATAACCTTTCTATGGTTGCACAAAATACGCGGTTTTTAATTCAGAGCTACCCTTCTCCGTGACTGGTTGCCAACCACAGCTAGGGAGCCCAGTCTGCTCTGCTATTTAACCAATAGCTGGGGGGAAAGAGATGCATTCATACCTTTCTCAAGGGTATTTGATAACCTTTATACTACCTTTTCATCCAACAGTCAAATCTAGCAATGGCTATGACTGTCAATCCTAACACATTGGATCTTTTCTGATGTTTCCCCTCCTCATAGAAATCAATATCTACCTCTCTCTTCTCTTTCTACATTCAGCTGTAAACATCTTTTGTGTTTTGACGATGTTAATGTTTATTACGCCAAGTGGCATCATCATTCTAATACTACAAATGTTGCCGATATTCAGTCTTTCTGTTGCTCAATTGTTTTGTCAAATATTTGACTTCCCTACTCGTTTCTCTAATAACTTTAATCAACACACCTCCTTGCTCGATTTGTTCCTTCCCTCGTTTCCTGACGCATGCGCTTTGCAACTCTGTCTTCTTGTTAGTTCAGATCACTCTTAAATACTAGATAAAACCACGATCTTCTCCTTTATTCACACCAGCCTGTTCAGTCGCTATAGTCCAAAAAATCCCTTTTTCAGGCTATACCAACGTGATAGCTTTGATTGCAACAGTCGCCTCTTTCTGTCCTCTCGTAATAAACGTTCATAAAGAGTCTAAGTCGTTATTCGCTGATAGAGTGACGAGCTGTATAGACTCTCACAGGTTTAGCGGCTCTATAAGAATGTGTTAAATAATGATAAGTCCTCAATCCCTCCTATCGAGAGTCAATTTTAGTGATATAATCTGCCGATAAAGCAGAATTCTTTGCCTGTAGATTCTCTTTCAATTTTGTTCTCATTTCATTAGGAGTTCCATTTCCTGACTTTCCAATTAAAACTGAATTTCTTCTGTGTGATTTCCACAAAGCATGTTGACTTGATGGTATCTCTGCTTTAAGGAATATTCCCTAAATTGTCTTCTGTTCTCTCCAATCTCTACCATAGATGCTTTGCTGTTTTTTTGCCTTCCAGATTATTGTAAATCTTCTGTAGTCCCGATTTTTAAGAACTCTGGTGAACCGTCGGATCCTTCGCCCTATCGACCTTAGTCTTCTGTCTTCCGCCTCTCTTTGACAAAATACTAGAGGCTTTAATCAACTCGGAATTGGTTAAGTATCTAACCTCGCAGAGTGTTCTTTCAGACAAACAATATGGCTTTCGCTTCTCTAGGTCAATGTGACGACGGTTAGTGCTGAAAGAGCCTGTTAAGCTTCGGA
This sequence comes from Acanthosepion esculentum, assembly GCA_964036315.1. NCBI lineage: Eukaryota > Metazoa > Mollusca > Cephalopoda > Sepiida > Sepiidae > Acanthosepion > Acanthosepion esculentum. Next base: position 79,710,901 of record OZ038515.1, read on the forward strand.
TAAGAAAGACAAAGCTTGGACTATTGCTTTAGATATTTCGAATTCGTTAGACACGGTTTGACATGTTTATCTTCTTCACAAGCTGAAGGCTTATGGTGTTTCTAATCGTTTCTTTAATTTCATTCAATATTTCTGATCAAACAGTGTAATGAAATTGTCTTGAACGGACACTCTTCCAGATAATTTTGCATTGATTCAAGTGTCCGTCAGGGTTTATTCTTGCCCCCCCCCCCACTCTATTCCATATTTGTTGCAATCTAGGTTACTGAATGAGGAATAACCAAAACGGAGGTTGGAAATGAAATGGTAATTTTTATAACATCAACAAAATACAATACTCTCCAGCGGCGTGAAGTAGGTAAACCACTGCTAGTGGTGGACTACTTAGACACCATATTACCCGTACTTACAATAGTGTCCAACGTATTTATGAGGATTGGGACATACCCATTAGTGTTCATAAGTACGGTATATAACAATATTTTTATCAACGACCTTCCAGATGTCATCAGTCCCTGACTCGGATAATACAACTACTTACTTTTGTCTTAATAGGAAATCTGATAGGTTCAATAAAATCAAATTGGCAACAGATCTCGAAACTTTCACAGTAAGCACCTCAACTTCACGAATTTAAGCGCAGTACTAGATTGGCAGTTACATCTCATAATTTCACTGTTGGAATTTTTATTTGTAACCGTAAGTTTTATGCTAATAGTTTCCTTGTCTGTAGTTCATACTTGCTTCCGACTTCTTGCTTTCCTGTCACCTACGATCTCCAAAATTTAAATGCAATGTCAATCGTCATCTTCTCTCTCCTTGAATCATATTCTTTCTATTGTCCTTTCTGTTTCTTTCACTCTCAGTACCCACCTCCAACACACACATTGACTTCCAGTAACTTTTATCGTTTTGCTTGGAGCGAAATGATTAAACAAACTTATCCTATCCTCGGGTTTATTCTATAATTTCCTCTCTGATTGTTTTCCACTACTTTAGCTTCTCTTCATCCGACTTCTTCTCTCCTCCTCCTACCTCCTCCTCCTCCTCCGACTTCCTCTTTTCCACCTCTGATTCTTTCCTCTCCTCCTCTTCTCACCTCCTCATCTTCCGACTTCTTCTTCTTCTCTTCCTCTGACTTCTTTCTCTCCTCCTCCTCTGACTACTTCCTCTTCTCCACCTCTGATTTCTTTCTCTCCTTCTCTTCTCGCCTCCTCATCTTCCGAACTCTTCCTCTCCTCCTCCTCTGACTTTCTTATCTCCTCCTCTAAGTTCTTCCTCTCCTCCTCCTCTGACTTCTTTCTCTCCTCCTTCTCCGACTACTTCCTCTTCTCCACCTCTGATTTCTTTCTCTCCTTCTCTTCTCGCCTTCTCATCTTCCGAACTCTTCATCTCCTCCTCCTCTGGATATCTTCCCCCCACTCTTTTCCTCTTCCAATGACTTCTCTCTCTCTCTCTCTCTCTCCGTTCTCTATCTCTCTATTCATTCGCTGACTTTTCCGATTATTACTCTTTCTGTTCCTTTGTTTCCTAATAACCAATATTAAGAAAGATTTCCAATTTATTCATTTTTCTCGTTTTTTTCCCGGAAAGATGATAAAGTTAAATAAAATAAAGGAAAAACAGAAAGATGACACCAGAAACCTGAAAACAACCCAACACGTGTAAAAGCCCTTTTTATTTTATCATATCTTTTCCTGCACATGTCTGCGTGTGTGCGCCCACCCACCTGTGTGTGTGTGTGTGTGTGTTCATTTGCATGTCAGCAGGAGCGCGCCTGGCTATGTAAATGAACCAATAAGAGCTGCAGTAGATTTGTGTGCATGTCACATCTTTCATGATTGTGTATATGCGTGAAAAGTATTTGCTCTAAAGACAAACTTCGTCTTTTGTCACTCGGCATAAATATAAGATTACATCTCTAAAGAGAGATTTGTATCAAGAATAGTAAATCGATCTTCTTTTTTCCCATGTGTGCGCGCGAGCATGTGTGTGTGTGTGTGTGTGTGAATATGATCACATATGTGTTGTTGTTGATTCCCACACGCATATGCAGACACACACGTATGTACAAAAACAAACGCAAGCACACTGATATATGTGTGTATGTTTACACACTAAAAATTGACGTAAGTAATTTTCTTAAATGACGTGTAACCATTTTGAGGTTGTTTTTATTTGCCATTTTCTCAAATGGCATCATTCTCATCAATTCCAGAGAATCGATGTCGGAATCAGTAATAACCTTGCTCTTTGCCGAATGTTGATGATCAAGACAGCTTAACTCCACTTGGCGCAACACAATCTTCTCAACAACATTTTAAGATACATTTGATCTTGTAAAGTAAACTACGTAAACATTTCTAATAAGACTATAATTGCACATACACACACACACACACGCGCGCGCACACATACACACTCACATACACATACGTATATACGGGCACACTGAGAAAATAAAATTACAAACCTTTAATCTGTTTCAATTTATTGGAGATTATATACACAGGTAACATAACAGGATTAGAATAAATTTTAAAATATCCAGGTTGGTCCGTGCACTGTTCCCAAAATAATGGATGTAATAAAAAATCAGTCGTCTAATCCCATTTTAATACACTGTATAATCTCCTTGGCATTAACATCGGCTTGTACTCTCGGTCATACTCATACCTAATACTATCTTGCTATACTTTATTCCATGAGTCTTGTACCTGTTGACGCCTTTTTATATGCGGTTTAGCTGAAGGAGTCAGGTGTTGTTCCATCATGTTCAATGTTGGACAAGTCTGGTGATCGCGCCAAGAAGGGACGTTGTTAAACATCTTGCAAAACATGTTGAATAACACGGGTATCATATGGCCGGCCATTATCCTCTTGGAACAGCACCTCGTCTTCCTGTTGCAGAAATGACAGTACGTGACGTTGTTAAAATTCCCTTTCTAAACACCCAAGCTGAGCGAGAGTTGCTATTTAGAAAACTCCACATCAGAATACCAGCGGTTAGTTGAGTGTGTGTCTTGTGGGTGAATATCATCTCAGGTTTACGTTGAACACTTGTACGAAAGCATGACCTGATCTCATAACTGATTGGCATGTCCTCATAATATTCAACACATGCTCCCTGGCAACATCCCCATTCAGTAACACTTTACCTTGAATGGCACTTAGGCTTTAGATTGGGTGCACAATATCAATACATATATATATATATATATATATATATATATATATATATATATATATATATATATATATATATATATATATAGACAAAATATATATTGAGACAAAATGGAAAATCTTTTTTATGAAATTTTCATTAAGAAGTGTTTCTATTTTGTCTCCTTGGCATTTTCTGTTGGAAACATAAAACCAATGAGTTTGTTCGGGAAACGGTTGAAAGTCTTGTGGACAACCAAGAATCTCTTCTCATCGCTCTCAAATGGAGAAAAATGACGTGGTTTGAATTCGTTACAAGGTACGACAGCCTGTGCCAGACAATCATGCAAGCCACCGTTCAAGATGGTCGTAGGAGAGGACGACAACGCAAAAACTGGTTGGTCAATGGACAAGTATGACTATGCCAGAATTGCTGATAGCTGCCGTTATGGAGGAGATTCCGTGCGGCTTCTGCATTCGGTTCCCCCCCTACGATTACAAAAGTCAAGGGGATGATGATTATGATTATGATGATGATGATATATATATATATATATGACATGGAAGTCAGCACTTAGAGGCGACAGTCTGTTTCATGCTAGTGCAATCGTCTAGTTGCCTGACGCAGTCTCTTTCATGCTAGTGCAATCGCTAGTTGCCTGACGATTGCACTAGCATGAAACAGGCTGTCGCCTCTAAGTGCTGACTTCCATGTCCACTTTTATATTTACACACGCTCTATCTCTGATATCGAACAATTTATCTCATAAATATAGCACACTTTAAGACTATATTTCTTCATATATATATATATGTATATATATATATATATGTGTGTGTGTGTGTGTGTGTGTGTGTGTATGAGTAGAGAACAAAGTTGATTCTGAGTTAAATTACTTCATTTATCAACAACTCTATACAATTGAAATGCATAGTGTATACATATAAATTATTATTTTCATACTTATATATAAAATCCTGCTTATAGCGATTTATCAGGTGTTGTTTATCCGTAGCACAATGTCGAAATTATGAAGTACCCAGTGAGGATCAAACTCATTATTAGAAGCTTGCTAATTATTACACCACGGTGAAGAGTCCATACTATTTCTATACTTACAGAAATATGTACATAAAATGTAAATTATATGTACATTGGTTTTCATTCAGAATAGGTTTGGATATAGACGTCAACACCGAATGACCACTCGATGTTGATTTCTACGTTTTCTACATTTCTTATATATATATATATATATATATATATATATATATATATATATATATATATATATATAAGTATAAAAGTGAACATAGAAGTCAACACTTAGAGGCGACAGTCTGTTTCATGCTAGATGCAATCGTCAGGCCTGTCGCCTCTAAGTGTTGACTTCTATGTTCACTTTTATACTTACACACGCTCTATCTCTGATATTGAGCACTTTATCCCATAAATATAGCACACTTTAAGACTATATTTCTTCATATAAATATATATATATAAGTGAAAAAATGAATCTGTAAGAAAAGGTCATGTCAAATAAATCCATGTTTTATTGCTTGTATAGCTTGGTTTACGTCTATTTCTTTTATTTCATTTTTACATTATTTTCCAAATCATTGCTGTTATTATCACAACGTTTTCCACTGACGTCTGTCGAATTTTGAACTGAACCCGTTATTTAATTTGTTTCTCGTTTCGTTGTCCATATCTAAGGATATCGCGTTTTGTTTTTAATTAGTATTACCCAATTATTTGATTGCTTCAACTATGAGGGTCGAACGAGCAATTGGTGTACCACAACATTCATGAACCAATGTCTTAATCTGCTAGTCAGGCGACAATCCTGGAGTCTTAAAATATAATGTTCTTATTGTCTGTCTTAAAATATAATGTTCTTATTGTCTGCCTTCTTACTGCTGCTGTCATGCTTGACCTCCTTCGTCGCCGCTTCTCATCTTTTTTTTTACTGTTATTGCTGAAGCCTAGCTACCGTTTCTCTTTGTTTGTTTGTTTGTTTGTTTGTTTGTTTCCTTCCTTCCTTCCTTCTTTCTTTCTTTCTTTCTTTCTTTCTTTCTCATGGTAAACACCAGCAAGGCCGCAGAAGGACGGCGAGAACACCGGTCGAAACGCTGTGATAATTAAAACAAAGATGAGCATTTTAGTTTGAATGTAAATGAAACTAAATATTAAAAAAAATTAGATAAAAATGTATTCCATTTTTTTCTGAGGGTTTGCAATAAAAGATATTTTTGGGTTTCTCCGAAGTCATTGTGGGCGCCTGTCTAATGACTCACTTCATCTGAGGTGAGGGCAAAGGTTAACCTTTGAATATAAATGCACATATTATGAATAATTCTGGATTTCTACAAAGTTCGATGCTGAACTTTAGAGAAAATTTCAGAGAACCAATTTTTATAAGGTTAATGAATTTTGCCAGAGGTTAAGTTGCTGTCCGAAAACGAAGATAGGGACCACACTCCTGACGACATTATGTACAATCCATTTGTAGTCGGTGGAAATGCTGAAATAATTCAGTGTCTTGGATATAATTGTTTCTGATGAAAGCGAAATTTATGTTCACTTTTGAGAGTTTGCAATAAAAAAATTACAATTCCTATTAAATAATTCTGAACGTTATAAAAGTCGTTATATTGAACTTTGTTGTCCAGTGACATCATGTATTATTAAAGATGGCGCTTAAAGACTTTTTCTTTCTTATGACCAACACGATTTGTTTGCGTATTAACTTACATTTAAGCGCCTGCTTATTACTTTTGTAGATAAGAACGCACACGTATATTTACACGGAAGATACTCACTTGTATATATTGTAGCATCTTAAACATAATCATTGCCACACTTTATAACCGGTTGTGAGCATTCATATATATGACTTAATTTCGAATATTATCTCTCTCTCTATCTATCTATCTATCTCTGTGTTTCTCTGTCTCTGTCTGTCTCTTTCTCTCTCTTACTCTCTCTCTCTTAATCTCTCTCTCCCTCTCTCTCTCTCTCTCTATATATATATATATATGTACATGTGTGTGTGTGTTAAACGAGTATGTTGCGTATCTAAGTTGGTATGTTTTCATGCTGGGTTAAATGGGCCCACATGGAGCTATGTTCCGAGTTAGGTAAGGTCAGCCATCTTGGTAAACAATATTTGGTTCGTATTCTTACGAGCACAACATACAGGCTTTTGATCATCACTGACGAAAATGCATAACCAGAAAAATAATGTCTTGTAGGGGAAAACTTACTAAATCCAACGGTTTTATTGTGCCGTTTGAGTCTATTGCAGATTGTGTATAAAAAAAAATTGGAGACATTACTTTCAGAGCGTCTCATTAGGTGTGAATACGTGTTGTTGTTGTTATTATTATTATTATTTCCTTTGATTTATGTTATATACACATTTCCTTCCGGGTCCCAAACAGAGACCTAAGGTCAGAAATGGCTTCATGACATTTTTCACTGGTCATTTTTATATGAAACAAAAACACACATTTCACATCGATAAAGCTCTTCATAATGTGTGAAATGTACTTGTGTGTACAATTTTTTGTATTTCTTTAAGGCATAGGCTACCAGGAATCCCTTCAGTGAGTCGGAGAGCTTCAACTACAACTAAAATTACTGATGTGCCACATTTTTGAGATTTCCACTTAAAGATCCTTGTATTTTAATGATTTTTTTGAAGATCATTAAATATAATTAATATAATTAATATAATTAATATAATTTTTTTGAAGATCATTAAATATACATTGCAAGGATTGCCATGTCAATAAGAAAGCACATTCTGTATTTGTGGTCTTTGATCACAATGTCTGAGCGATTAGCTTTGATTGTTATGTCTGTGTAAAGTCCCATAAAATTGTTAAAGGTCCTGTCTCTGTAACCGAGTTTGGATTATTATTATTATTATTATTATTATTATTATTATTATTATTATTATTTCCTTTGGTTTCTGATATATAATCATTTCTTTCCGGGTCCCGATCAGAGACCTAAGGTTAGAAATGGCATCATATTTTTCACTGTGCACACTTTTGAATTTGTATCTATGGGGCAACCTAAAATAATTGGTTTATGCAGCAGATATTAATAACGCAGAGACGTTTCATCAACGTGTCATAGGGGCCTGCCACCGTGTGGAAGTATTTGAAAGGGTCCGCCTGTCAATGATCCGATGGGTGCATGCGTCTGTAGAAGCAAGCGGAGGGCATTTTTAACATTTGTTATGAGTTGCTGTGTTGAGGGGCAATGATGGACTTTTGGACATATGTTTATATGGAGATTTTACTTTGGTTTGGTGTCAGGAATCCGCCCCTAAAGCCTGAAAAGTATTTTGGATTGTATCTTGGATTGGACATTTAACAGCGCCTACCGTAAACTTTAAATTTAATGACTCAAAAACGAAGAATTTGCGGATATATGCTTATATGGACGTCTTGTCCTTGTTTTGGTGTAAGGAACCGCCCCCACCCAAATTTGTAAAAGAATGTTTGATACACCCAGTATATATGTATGTATAGGCAGAGAACGTCTGTTTCTAACTGTCTGTCTCTTTCTCTCTCATTCTCTCTCTCCCAATATATATATATATATATATATATATATATATATATATATATATATATATATATATCGTGCTTCAATTTACTCAAAAGGCTAATATATAATAAATATCATCAATTTTATTGCTAATATTGTTATCATTTTGTTGGCTTTTTATTCCTCAAATTTCATTAACCTGCCTATTAAATCCACACACACACACAGACACACAGACACACACGCATATATATATATATATATATATATATATATATATATATATATATATATATATATATATATAACGAAGCTACTGTGGTTTCCCCTCTCGTATCTTAAGGCTGTTTTTTTTTATTCCTATAGATTGATAGATTGGAATGGTTCCATCATTTCAAGATAATATTTACGAATATTTTTCTCCGGACGAGTTATTCAGCAATATAAGTACTTGTATTATTTCGGACTATTTTTCTCATCTTGGTTGCTACAAATGTTATTATGGACAGAACGTTTCGATCAAGTACACTCTGGTCATCATCAGATATTGCCTGATATGGTATATCTGTTCATTATTGTGCTATTTTGGCACTGTAGTGACAGTTATTGTTCCCTTCACGCTGAATCGGTGATGGCTGTAGGGATTGAACTGATGACTACTTGGATGACTGTATAAGCAACTCCTGTATCCACGACGCCGGAGAATATTAGTCCTGTGCTTTGGAGTTTTTTTTATATTCAGTGTCAGGTGTTTTTTGTTGATTATTTCTTCTTGTTTGCCTTGGAAAATCACAATTTGAAACCTTTTACCCCGGGTTAAACACCAGCCAATGGAACAAGGTCTGTCTCTCACTCTCCCTGTCTTGTCCTCTCCCTTTCCCTCCCTCTCTCTATCAGTGTGCGTGTGTGCATGAAGATCATATGATGGCTTGTAAAATGATAGCAAAACTATTGCTACAGCAACAGCAACAACTACGACTTGAGTATGATTAACAAAATAATTGACACAGAAAAATAATAAATATAATTGGATCAGTTATGTGTTATGGGAACTTACCCATAATAATAATAATGGACTATTCCTGACATGATAAATACTGCGCCTCTCAAGAGGGAGGATAGATTATTGTAAGAACATTGGAATAGTGATATTTGTCGAGACAACATAGTTCACTCTAACAAAATCTGATAGTCATTACTAATACTTCTTCTTTGTATTATATTTCCGTTGTAATATATCTTTGTTATCCCATACCTGTGTTGTAGAATACAGTCAATGGGCCGCACCTACGGTTTACGTCAAAAAGAAATCGGGGGAGATTCGAGTATGCGCTGATTTCTCAACGGGTTTGAACACAGCGATAAAAGACTACCACTATCCTCTACCCAATCCAGAAGAAGTATTCACAAAATTAAACGGCGGAAAATTTTTCTCAAAAATAGATTTAAGTGAAGCGTACCTACAAATTCCAGTCGATGAGAAAAGTTCAAAATTACTGTGCATAAACACACACAAAGGATTATGCAAATACCAAAGATTACCATTTGGGATTAAGGTCGCGACGGCTATATTCCAACAGACAATGGATACTATGCTCGCCGGACCACTGAACGAATTGCTGAAGAAAAATGTTTGGAAGTGGACATATGAATGCCAGAAAACTTTTGACAAAATAATTAAGACGTTAACTTCGGATTTATTTTTTGCACACTACGATCCAAAATTAGAAATAATTGTAGCAAGTGACGCGAGCGCCTATGGAGTCGGGGCGTGTATACTGCATAAAATGCCGGATGGGATAATAAAACCCATCGCGCTTGCTTCTAGAACTTTAATACAAGCAGAGAAAAATTACTCATAAATAGAGAAAGAAACTCTGGCGATTAATTTTGCAGTCACAAGATTTCATTGATATATCTATGGTAGATTTTTTACTCTACAAACGGATCACAAGCCGTTATTAACAATATTTGGTTCGAAAAAAGGTCTATCGGTTTACACCGCCAATAGGTTGTTAAGATGGGGTACAATTCTACTGAACTACAATTTCAGATTGGAGTATCTACCAACGAAAAAAATCGGGCATGCGGATGGTCTGTCGAGACTTATACCAACGAAAAGAGAGCCATTGGAAGACATGAGGAAGATATCAGGACAGTACTATGTTGTACAGTTCGAAACCTCCCCGTCACACTACAAGAGATAAAAAATGAAGCAATAAATGATGAATTCATAAAAGAAACAAAAGCAAAAATAGCAGAAAAAAATAAGCAAATATCGGACAGCTTTTCGTTATGCGATAATGTGCTACTTTATAACGAAAGGGTGTGTAATTCCCAAAACACTACAAAAGCGAATCCTAAAGGATTTCCACAGGAGCCATCCAGGAAAAAATAGAATGAAATCGCTGATGCGAAGTTATGTATATTGGCAAAACATGGACCAGGACATTACACAGTTGGTGGAAACATGCAAGGGTTGTTCCTTAGCAGCCAAAGCACCGCCAATCATCCATAAGTGGTCAAGAATACACGCAGATTATGCAGGTCCAATAGATGGTTTCTACTATTTGATCATAGTGGATAGTTATAGTAAATGGCAGGAGGTGTTTCGTTGCAAAAATCCTACTTCGGAAACGACCATAAATTGCCTCCACGAGCTGTTCACTCGGTTTGGAGTAGTGGATTGTCTAGTCACAGATAATGGAACGCAATTCACATCAGCGGACTTCCAAGAGTTTTGCGAAATTTTTCAAATCAAACATATCAAATCCCCGCCATATCACACA
>OZ038515.1:79726418-79921418 GCA_964036315.1 Acanthosepion esculentum
TCTGAATTCACATTGAGCTCTCAGGATTTTATCCTCCTTGGGATTACCCATACGGATTACCAAGTTTTTCGTAACTTATATATATATATATATATATATATATATATATATATCTGTGTGTGTGTGTGTGTGTGTGTGTGTGTGTGTGTGTGTGTGAAAATATATTGATAAAATAGGAAAGAACCGTTAGATTGATGATCCGATGTTCTTTAGTATTTCTGTTTTTATTTTTAAAAACAGTGCTCGATACACAAGTAGAGCCAAGATTATAATTAGTTTTTAAAAAAATATGATGAGATTAAATTTTGGAATCTAAAATTCGTTGAAAATGAAACAGAACAAGGTACTTTAATTTGATTTAATTTCTATAATGGAATTGGAAGTTTTTAGCTTCTGTTTTTGAAACATGGTAATTCCTGTGTAGCGATGCAATCATATTTTTAAAAATAAATAATTATAATATATAACATTTTCGATTATTTTTGTATATATTAAACAGCACTTTTAAAAATACTTAAAATAGAGAACTCTTATAAAAATAAGAAAAGGAATATAAAAATCATTTATATGCGTAAGTGCATGTGTATGCGTTTATGCGCAGTTTTGTGTGCGGAGGTGCGCACACGAGCATCTATCTGTGCGTTTTTGTTGGACCATGTGTCCGTGTGTTTGTGTATTCGTTCATATGTATGTACGCGCGTTCACGCGCGTGTTTTATGTCTGTGTGAGTTCTCGTGGCTCTGCGCTTGTATGTGTACGTGTATGCGCGAACATGTGTGCATGCTTGGGTATGCATGTGTGAGTGTATGCGTGAGTGTTTGTGTATGTGCGTACATATGCGTTTATGTGAGCGTGTGCATCTGTGTATGTGAGTGTGTGTGCGTGTGTATCTGTGTTTTGTGTATGCATGCGTCCGTGTATGTTTTTATCTTTTCTGGTACAAGGTCAGCAATATTTGTGGGAGTACACATTGTATGTATTTGCTTCAATTACAACTTTGGCCAAAATGAAATGAAATTCAACTTTCTTGGCCAAACTGAATATCGAATTGAACGTTGTTGCCAAATTACAGTTCAACATGTTTGGTAATTTGACCCGGGAATGTTATAAGCCGAAAATTCGATGATATTGAACGGGGTTTAGGGAGGACCCCTGCTCATTTTCCCGTCCACAACTTCAGTTTCTCAATTTTCCTCCCCAAAATTTTGACCCGATCTTTCTGCCCATTTTTGGCTGTGTGGAGGCTCAAAGTAAAAGAGAATTCTTAAAAACAAAGAATCTGAAAGAAACTGAAAGAAACAAGGAAACTGAAGTTGCTCCTTCGTTTCAACGTTTCCTTGAAAGAGAAGATAACAGTGTAACCAGAAACATTCGCGACATAGTTTCTCATCACGTGACAACGTCTGGGTTAAGGCATTGAAAATCGAAGTTGTCCAGTACAATGATTATGATTCAAGATTCCTGCGACATGAACTCCTGAAAATTGTTATTTAGTGAAACGTTTTTATTATTTCTTAAATATCAAACAAACTTTAAATTTATATTCTTAAACTCAAGAAAAAGTATTTAATCTCAGGGTTAGTGTGGATTTGTTTTTAATTAACATGACCCGATTCCAACAAGAACTTCTATTCAACGTAGTGCCCTTTAGCTCGTGAAAGCGATAAGCAGACATTTTATTAAGATTTGATTTATTCTGACGATATGAAATGTTCTGTCGAGTGAAATCTTCTCTTAATTTTCGGTTCTGTCATAGATGAAAATGACTCTAACATTAATAAATTAATTCACAGATCAATTGAAATAGATTGTTTTCGATTCTAAAACAGCCCCTGGAGCACAGCCTGATAAATAAACAAACCAAATTCATGTGCTACGAACCTGGAATGAAATTTTACCGTGCTTCCCAGCTTCATATCCCAATTCAATTTTCTTAACAAACAAACTGCTATCACAATGCAGGATATTTTAAAAACAACAGCGACAAAGGCAAAAGCCCTGGGAAACTGCATGAAATCGCCTCAGCTATATATCAAGACACATCAGATACTAGAAACTTAAAATCTAAATTGAAAGTGTAGCGTCCCTACATCTTCAGCGTCTCTTCTCGATTTAGGATCGGAGTTTTTGCTTATATTCTTACCTCCCCATTTATATCTTTCTAATTCTACCAATAATAACATTAGAACATTATTTTAGAGTGATGAAGTCATTTTTAAGAACAAAATGCTATATTTTTTATACACAGTTCGGACTGTTGTTCGCATCATTATTGTCACATTCAGAACGTTTCGGTCGTTGTACACTCCGGCCTTCTTCAGGAGATATGTGTTTGAATTTCGAACCGAACGCAGAATAGTCAATCTGAATGCTGGTGTTTCTGAAGATTGGTTTGATGATGTTAGTGTAAAAAATTGAATTTTTTTCGAATGGGACTGTCAATTAGAAAATGCGTTATATATCTGTTTTATTCACAATACATATATGCATATATGAATGAAGACAAAAGGAATACATTTTTTTTACCGACACGTTTCGTCCTCTGATGGCCTTTATCCAAGCAAATATAAGAATTTTATTTCGCAACATTTATTTATGAATAGAAGGAAAATATCATTAGGTTTTCAAAATTTTAAAATTTAAGGAGGCTCATGAATATTCTTCAGGCTGTGAAAGTCAAGGTAAACTATGGAGGACCTTAAGTGATGTAATTTAATGGCTAATAAAAAAGTTAGTAACTGTTGCTATTGCTGTAGTTGAATTTTATATATATATATATATATATATATATATATATATATATATATATATATATACTTTTTGTGATTTATTCATGTAATTATTATATATTATTTTCAACAAATAAGAAAATTTTGGAACTCTAAAGATATTTTTAATTTTGTTTATAAATAAATATTACAAAAAAAAATCCATCATTTGCCTTTACAAAATACATCGGTGGCAGATTGTTCTCATTCACATCCCTCGTAGATTAAAGCCTCAGTTCGAAATTACCTATAGGTTACCCGGATCGACAAGCACCATCTGAAGGCCGGAGAGCACAACGGTCGAAACGTTGTAATAACAACAACAAAGATGAGGACAATAGTCCACTTGTAAATAATGTAAATAATGATAACTTCTCATACTAGAAATTCTTACAGAAATCACAGTACCTTTTCTATAATCTGTTTATCTTTCTTTGCATTTCATCCGAATATTTAAATTTCTTAGGCTAAAATAATCAACCTTTACGGAAAACCTTACTTATCTTCTTCCATTTTCAATGTTCAAATCAAAATAGCCGAATTTAAAATGTATGCTGATATGACAACTGTCGCAATCTAATGCGATCTTTTTTTTAAAATTTAGTTAAAATTAAACTCTCGTAATGCTATCTAAGATTAAAAACAGAATGAATTTTTCGACAAGCCCAACATTTAAATGATAATAATTCCAATGCTTTTTTTATCAATGCAGACGTGAATTAAGTCCGGAAAATCTTCGAATACTAACAAACACTTATTGAATAAAAGTTGAACGTCAGATATTTGAAAAACGACAGAGAAAAAATTTGAAAATCGAAGCCTTTTGATCTGCCTTTTCTCTTCGTTGCCTGACGTTACCAAAAATAGTTTCGTCTCTTTAATTTCGCTCGAGGGATTTGCCCTCCGAATAAATTGCTGCAGGACCAGAATTGTAGAACTAAAATAGCAAACGGTGATTGTGCGAATGACGGAGGACAAGCAGTAATGTTTATTGGTTAATGTCATTGAAGTGATTATCTCCCCTCGCCAAGATTTTCATTTAACTTAGCGTTCAACATTAATGACAAGACACGCGAAAAATTAGAAATAGAAGAAACAATTCAATTGATCGATCAAATATGAACGCTTGCCGAATTAAAAATCCTCGTAGAGTAAAGATTAATGAGGACTTAGTGGTATTTTCACTTTTTCCGCTGTTTCAAATTGCTTTATTAAAAGCTGATAATGTTAGTTTGAATTCTCACAGGAATTTTTAGGAGACCTGCTCCCAAACTTGGCATAGAACTTTTCTTTTTAGAGAAAGTAAAATGGCGAGCTACTCGTCTCCGGATATGCCCGTCTGCTAGGATGACGAACTAATCCCTGTTGCTGACACCGACAGAGCCATCTTGTAGTTTTTATTGCAACTCTGCTGGGTGGACTTGAATGGTAGGAACGCTACCGTTTTAACCACTAGGCTACTCGCCCATGGATTTTGTTATGCATTCTGAAATATATTTGTTCGTAAATAGAATAAGTAAACACAGCGTGGAAGTATTTGCTTCGTGGATGAGATTGTTGCTTAATTCTCACCATCAGTACTACTCGGTGTTCAAATCGAGGTAAAAGAAAATAGATTTTGAATGCTGTTTTTCTAGATAATCAACTTGGAACACTAATGCAGTACAATTTTCTTATCTCGTTTTATGGCGCCATTGTGCACTTTCATCTTGGGGTTTCGTTATAGCATTTAAAATTCAATGCAGGAAAGTGTGTTGTGGTGAAGATCGGAGACAAATTCAAATCCACTTACACAACAGATGGAATTTGCCGTAATCAAGTAAAAGAACAAAGAGATTTGAGCATTCTAGTTTCACAGAATTTATCTGCAAGATCACTGTTTTCTGAAATCATAAAAAAGGCTACCAAAGAATAGGTAGGATTAAACTTTGTTTGACTAATCTTACTCCAAAACAGAAAAAATCATTTAAACTACATTTATTCAACTAGTACTCGAATATGGGGCTAATTTAATTCGGACCCTAAACTAGAAAAAAAAAGATACATTGCAATCTGCCAAGGGCAAGTGCCTCAACCTAGCTCGGCGTATCTCAGCCAGTGCGTCGGGTCGTATTAATGCGCTCTGAAAGTTAGCCAGGTGTGACCAGGGACACTAATGCGCTCTGAACGGTAGCCAGGTGTGCCCAGGGGCACTAATACGCTCTGAAAGGTAGCAAGGGGTACCCAGGGAAACTAATGCGCTCTGAAAGGTAGCCAGGTGTGCCCAGGTGCACCAATGCGATCTGAAAGTTAGCCAGGTGTACCCAGGTGCACTAATTCGTTCTGAAAGGTAGTCAGGTGTACCCAGGCGCACTAATGCGCTGTGAAAAGTAACCAGGTGCACCCCAATTTAACAGAAGTCATTTATAAATTATTTTTATATTCAAAAACTCATTATTTTTAAAAAGCTAGAGACACCAAGCACATCGCTTTCATATATAAGTCAAGTCTTTTTCATTTTAAGGTGAATGCTAAATTCCTTAATTTTTGAGGACTTGATAAACCTTTCCCTTCCTCAAGGCATGAATATATAAGACCGAATATTCAAAAAGATTCTAAAGTACATCAAGCACAAGTTTCACAGAAGCATGTTTAAATATACAATCTAATGGCTTACAAAGAAATGTTTATTTCACAAGACTTCTTTATTATTTTCCTATTTTCAAATTTCATGGCTAATTTTTTCCTTATTAAAATTTAAAGAGCTCCCCAGTAGTTTTAGTTATCCTACAAGTGCGCCTTGAAGTAAAAAAAAAGGTTGAGAAACACTAACCTAGCTACAAGCTGCTTTCGCTGGTTCCCAGGCCTCATGAATTTAAACGTCCTACGAGGCTGGCATCCCGTTCCCACCCCTTCACCGTTTAAACTGTTAGATGTAGATATCTCTTCTACTCCAATAGATTGATGTCTCGCACATCTCGCCTGTGGAACTCCCTTCCTTATTCCTGTTTCCCTAACAAATATAATCTCCAACTATTTAAGTGTAACGTCAATCGACATCTCCAGTTGCCTTGATCTATCCACTTCCCTTCTCTACATCCTTTCACCTTTCATTCCTATCTGCTCTCGCTCCAAATCTTCTGTAACCCCCTTGCCTTGATCGATACACTATCTTTCTCCACATTCCCTCCTTTACCACTCCTATCTGCTCTTCCTCCAAACCTTCTGTAACCCTTGCGTGCTAGTGGCTTCCAGCCTTGCTTGGGGTGATAAGCTTAAAAAAAAGAAAAAAGAAGAGAAAAAAAGCGAAATCACGCTAGCATCCTTTCAGTCAAGACGTCAGTTCACTGATCTGTGTGAAGTATACAAAATACTGAATGGCTATTATAAAATGGATTTAAACAATTTCTTCAACTTCTCAAACAAGAGGATGCGTAGTCGCTCATCGCAAATTGAAGAAGCAGTATTTGAAAATGGTTGCAAGATCCAACTTCTTTACGTTGGGGCTGATAGACAGGTGGAACCCTTTACCTCGTCATTTTGTGAACACACCAATGCTGGCTATTTTCAAGAAGCAACTGGGGAGCTTGTTGAGTTGAGCTGAAGGACTATTGACTAATTCTAAATCATCAATATTGATTTGAATTAAAACAGATCTCATATTTGCTTATTTTTGTATTAGACCTCAACACTGATAACATTTGGGAGTGGTCGAAAACATTTTGGAAATCACAAAATGTTCACTTCCTCCTGAAACTTTCTCTGAATAGCGACTCTTTTCAAATATCAAACACTGAGTTATGTTTCAGGAACAACCGAACATTTCCTGATTTCGAAAACGTTTTCTAGTACTCCCAAATGTCAAATAAATAAAAACATATAGAAATAATATTTTGCCACCTACTTTTTGTATATACATATATATATATATGTGTGTGTGAGTGTGTGTGTGTGGGTGTGTGTGGATTTAATATGCCTGTTAATGAAATTTGAGTAATAAAAAATGACAATAAATGATAACAATATTGTCAATAAGATCGCTGATATTTATTATATATTAGCCTTTTGGTTAAATTGAAGCACAAATCTAACACTTTCGCCCCAGCCCCTCAACCTCCGACGTCTTACTCTCTGGGTTGAGGTGTCTACTCGGTCTTAACCGAACTCAAGGGAGTGGCCGTAGGTCCCCTGAGCATCCGTAGATTATTCGGCCGGTCCACTGGTTTAATCCTGCTCCCTGCCCACGTTGTGATTGGTTTGATCCAGAAAGCAGAAGTGATGTCCGTCCATTCACGGTCGATTGAAGATGTAGACACGGCTGGAGAGTCTGTGCTAAGAAATTTAGAATGCAGCAAAAAAAAGAATTAATATCTGCAGAAAGCCGGACAAATATCTATTCAATGGTTGAATTGTTAATGTCTTTTATAGAACAGAAAAGAATAGTATAGAAAAGAAACGGTTACAGAAAAGAAAAGTATTTGACGTAAAAACTCATACACTGGATTCTTGACAGAGAGAGAGTGTATTGTGATTAACTTGTTAAATCGTCTCAGAACGATATACGACTCTTGCGATAGAGGGATAAGATTTCTGTGCGGGGCTTAAAGTTTATAGTGGCGTTCCTCCCCAGCAGTGGTAACAGTAGTAGTAATATTCGTGGTAACAGAAGCAGCGGTACTTATATCAACAGTACATGTTAGCAGATGCCTCGTGTATCCCCGAAGTTTTGTCTCGGCCAGCCAGCTTAAACGCTTCCTAGATTTCCTCCTCAGTGATGCCCCCCTCCTCGCACATATCCGCTCCGACCGTCTCGAGTCGAGGAAAATCGGCTAGATAAGTATTGAACTGAGAGGAACACAGTCCGGGCTCCCTAGTGAACAGCTCTCGGAAATAAGACCGAAAGGCCTCACAAATGCCTTCGTTTGTAGTCACCTGTCGTCCGTCCGGTGATGTGACACTAGCGAAATATCGGTCCGATCTATGCGCAACTCCGCTTGCCGCAGTTCATCGGCCATGTTTGTCGCCTCGGCAGAGATTCTCTTTAAACGAGCCGTAACTACCAGAGCTTGGTTCTTCTTGATAAGCAAGGATCCCAGCCTCTGATACATGCCCACTATCTCCCGATGGGATGGTACTCTCTAATCTAGCTTCGGCTGCTGTTTGCGCTGCTAATCTATCTTGATTGAACCGACGGCTATAATCAGCTGCAAATGACCTGATAACAGACTTAAGATGTCCCCACCACTTATTCCCAACCATGTTCCTCGTCATTTCCCTCTGTACGGTTAATAATAACTGGTCGCGGAAGTCTCTCAACTCAAGGAAGGATGTGTTGAACTTCCAGTAACCAGTTAATCTAGACTTAGGCTTTTCTAAGTTTACTCGAACTCGGACGAGCCTATGGTTCGAGAAAACTATCGAATGGAAACTTGTATGCGCTAAAAGCCATTCGTCGACTCGCCTTACTAAAAGCCGGTCGATATAGCTCGTGCAAATTATCGTATCCGAGCCGCCTCTATTGGTCCAAGTCCATGTTGCTACCCCAAGATGTTCATTTCTAAACTTATCAACTAAATCAGATCTGTCAATAAAGTCGCTCAATGGTTTCGCATCTGTGTTGTGAGTTCCCGATCTAATTCGGATCAAGGGCGGCGTTCCAATCACCCGCTAAAACTACCTGGCCTGATGTCAAAAACGGCCCGACTCGCCGACAAAAGGGGGATCAATTTATGTCAATAACGTTTGTTCATTTACTCCCTGGCTACTGTGAGTAGAAAACGCTAAATATAAAAATACTCCGAATGATGCTCGTATGGTGGTTAACACTTCCATATCAGACATACTTTACGGTATATTTCTAACTCAAAATATATCAAGATAGTTGTTTAATTGCTAATTAAATTGCCGATTCAATTCCGGGAGTAGAAAGGTTGAGAAGGTCAAGGTCGTCCTAATAGTTAATGTTTTTGTAGCGGCCGGCGACGGCTGCGACAGGCGGTGAAACGGGCGAATGATTGAAGACTTCGGAAAATCCATCTTTTATAATTACCAATTACCTTACTTCTTCATGTAGTTTTAACAAAAGTCTGGGATCCCAATATCAATCTAGACTGTTTCTTCATCTATCTATCTATCTATCTATCTATCTATCTATCTATCTATCTCACTCTGTTCTTCTGTATTTATCTATCTATCTCACTTTGTTCTGTATCTATCTATCTATCTATCTATCTATCTATCTATGTATCTCAGTCAATTCATATCTATCTATCTATCTATCTATCTATCTATCTATCTATCTATCTATCTATCTATCTATCTAAATAACTTTATCGCTTGGGATCACTGTCATACATTACTGTACACATTTTTCGATTATTTTTGGGGAAGATATTTTATTTGTAAATCATATTTACTCATAATCGAGAATTATATTTTTTACTAAATTTCTTATTAGATTTATGTCCGTGTATTTGTGCGTGTCTGTGTGAGCGTCTGACAAGGACAAACATTTATAATTTATTATACATAAATTTTTATTACGGTACATGTCCATTTTTCCCTCTTTTTTATTTTCTGCATATTAAAATTATCACTTTTCCATTTCCCTCAGTCATATACTGCATAAATTTTAGAGGCGCAGAATCTGGCTTTAGGTGAACGCAGAAACTGATGCCAACGACGTAAAAATATGTGCGTTTTCATCTCAACGAACAAAACACGTATTTTGCGCATGCGTAGTATGTCAAACAATTTACGTGTTCTATTTTCTTATCTGGGCAATCATTTCTAGAATACATTTTCTCTTTAAATTTTGTTGTGACGGTGAGGTTTTTACGTTGTTGAAATTCATCTCATACACAAACTCTCGTTAAATTTAGTTTTGTCTCCAAGAAATTTAAAGCTTCAACTGTGCAGTTGTTTCTGCGTTCAATCGATTTATGTTAGACAAATAAACATTACCATTATTGAAGCCATTCCCTCACCCTTTATGGCTTTTAATTTTTGAAATATTTTATGAGTCATTTTTTGCAACACATCATGAGATCAGTTGACTAAAACCCAGATTTAAAGATTTGCTTCCAAAACTGATGTTTATCATGAGACTTTTAGGTTTAAGCAATTAATTCAAATGGAAATATTCCAAATAATATCCCGATTTACGGAAAATTCAAGTCTCTTTAATGTATTTCTGGTCATCATAAACTAATTCATATAATTCATATTCCTCACATAGACTAACTCTATGGGAAAAGTTAAATCTTAATCCATCAATGTCGTCATTTCACACATTTTATAGTTTGTAGTTTATTTCAACCAGAAAAAAAATCTTGAGATAGTCGATATTAGTTTTCATCATGCCGTGTTTCTAGGCGGACTTTATCCATATCTAAAATTACCATCACTACTGATCATTTTTACAAATTGACTATTATTATTATTATTCGTTTGCCAGATAATTTCACTCTACTATTGAAGCAAATCAAAGATGAAAAGACTCATGCTTAAAACTGACCTAAAAATCTTAGTTTTATTCGACATTCCTTCTCTTTCAGATTCGGCTATTAATAGACATTCATATCCACAAGGTAATTCTTACACATCTACGAAACTATTTGTACAAATGGAATTGATGACAAATCTACTGTTAAAAATTGTTTTCCTTCAAGCCAAAATACTTTCTGAAAGCCACCAAAATCAATAGAAATATACAGTCTATATAAATTACAGTGGAGTGGACCAACAAACTACAATTCTTTACTGGAAAGTTTCCCTTGTTACATGGTATTTCTCTTTTCGTTGATTTCTTTATTATTTATTTCTAATTAATTTAATAAATGAAATGAATTCTCAGAAATTAATAAAAGTGGATGTAACACTGACCACATGATGGCTGATTAAGATGGCTGATACATTCATACATATATAGATACATACATACACACACACACACACACACACACACACACACATATATATATATACATATATATATATATATATATATATATATATATATATATATATATATATATATATATATATATATATATACATACACTGACATCACATTTTAACAGATATATTTACCAAAATTACAAAAAATATCTTGGAATACTAAAGAGCAAATTTATTCAATAAAAATGGCGCTGGCTTCAATCAGGGTCTCTAGACGACTTCAGAATCTGCTGAAACACTTTTGGACGGCCTCCTTGTTTAAGTTGGTCAATGCTGCCATAATCATTGCCTTCATTTCATCTTTAAAAGTTTTGCTTGGTCTCTCGTTTAACTGTGCCCACACATAATAATGAAGGGGGGTTGCTGTCTAGGGAGTTAGGTGACTAGATGTAAGGGGTCACGTGGTCGCCGTGACTGGGTTCTCCTGCTTGTGTGGCATAGTGCAGAGTCCTTTTACTAGGCATAGGCTCTTCCAGCAGCCACCCTCCTGACCCAGGTCAGCACTACCTCCTCAAGGCACTTGATATAGGCCTCCGTGTTGAGTCTGAGCCCCCCACCAACAAATCTGGGAGTTCTTTTCTTATCAAAACAATCAGAGTGAATTTTCTAAGCTAACATACCTTTGTAATCACCATTAAATTCATCCAACTCTTTCCAAATCCTCTGCACTGTCCTCAGATTGGCAGCCAAATACACTGAAATGTATGCATTGGAGCTACCGGCGCGAATGCCAAGTAGACAGCATTCTGTTTCTAAATTTCTGGTGGAGTGGATTGCGTCATGGTGCTTTTTTCTCATACATGGTGCCCAACTGACCCTACTATACTGTGTAGTCGACAAAATAAAATAAAAATAACGCTCGAAATTAAAAATATAAAATGGCAGCTATTTACCCATCGCAGTCTGTTTTTATATATATATATATATATATATATATATATATATATATATATATATATATATATATATATATATAAAAGTGAACATTGAAGTCAACACTCAAAGGGCCTCTGAGTGTTGACTTCAATGTTCACTTTTATATTTATATTTACATACGCATGAAACAGTCTGTCGCCTCTGAGTGTTGACTTCAATGTTCACTTTTATATTTTACATACGCTCTATCCATGATTTTGAGCACTTTATTCCATAAATATAGCACACCTTAAAACTATATTTCTTTACATATATATATATATATATATATATATATATATATATATATATATATATATATATTTTCCTCACCGTTAGCACGACTCGGAGTCTCATGCTCGATGCAATCTTCAGGTGCTGAATGGAGACTTACTCAGCCCTTGAAGATGGCGGTGTGTCTTGAAACACCGAGTCGGGCTATCCGTATGACAAAAAGTATATTTGTTAATATATAATTCATAGCTCTGTTATATTACATCGAGTACTATTTTATTAACACTAGTATTCAATGTGAGATATTATATGCACACACACTTACATACTCACACACACACACACACACAGATATATATATAATAAAAATATAATTTGAAGGTATGCCATATTATGGGTTAAAGTCTAAAGTGCTCAATATCAGAGAGAGAGAGAGAGAGAGAGAGAGAGAGAGTGTGTGTGTGTGTGTGTGTGTGTGTAAATATAAAGTAAAAATATAAAAGTGACAACTCTTGTCAACAGCTAATGGCGACAGTCTGTTTCATGCTTGTACGCAATCTTCAGGTGACCTGAAGATTGCGTTTAAACATGAAACAAAACCTCACCGCTCGGTGTCCACTTATATATATATATATATATATATATATATATATATATATATATATATATATATATATATATATATATATATACGTTATGAAATGGACAAAAGTCCGACAATTATTTAAAGACATTTTTATGTTTACCATTCTTTTTATAGATACAAGTATTTAAGTAAATGCTCTGTTTTATAATAAACAGTATTAAATAACATTTACCTGCCTGAATGTTCGAGAAATTTTCATAGAAAATATTCTTCCTCCGACAGTGCCTTAACCATGATACGCAATGAGCAGTTATAAATGTACGTGAGAGATTCATGGAAGATTGAAGTTTATAAGCAGTAAATTCGACCTTGCTAACCGAACGACCCTCAGTGGCCGAATCGGTTAAAGCACGTTAGGCTATATGACGGTTCCGTATAGGATACAGGTTCGAATCCTGTCGGAGGACGAATATTTTCTATGAAAATTTCTCGGACGTTCAGGCCGGTAAATGTTATTTAATACTGTTTATTATAAACAGAGCATTTACTTAAATACTTGTATCTATAAAAAGAATGTTAAACATAAAAATGTCTTATATATATATATATATATATATATATATATATATATATATATATTACAATTTCCTATATTTATGGGAAACTGCTCATTATTAGAGATAACGCGTTTTTAAATATTGACAGTGTGGGCACAGGAATTAAAATATATGGTGAATGTCAGTCTCACGCTTCGAGCGATCTTCAGACCATGTGTCAGTATTTCTTTAGTAAGTTCTATATAAAAAACCGTTGGGGGATTAAAGAAAGTAGGGGAAGGGAAAAAAACACTCTTCCCTGTTATTTTGCTTCGAGGGAATAATGCCTTAGGGGATTTATTCTCATTTATTTTGTTTATTATGTTTATTTGTAACCGTGATTCAAAATTGACAAGTTTTTCCATTCCTCTGAAACAGACGTTAAGGGCATGAGAGTGTTATCATCCCACTGTCTCTCCCTTTCTCTGTTTCTTTCTTTCTTTCTTCTTAAGATATATTCTTTCTTTGTCTCACTAAAACCAAGCACCATCTCTGATATAACATTTTCTTTCGTCTTTCCTCGCAATCAGAACGGAATGTTCCATTATTTATTTTAGGTAATGATAGGGTATAACGCACGTGGTGACTAAGTTATTAATTAATGAAGAAACAAGCTATATTTTAATATGATTTTATTACGTTATCAATTTATGTATATCAATTAGTTTTTACCTTGTATATTTTTCTTTGGTTCTAAATTTCGGTATTTGAAATAAAGTATATTATATTTTTTGTTATGGCATTATATTTAGCTTTTTGTCATGATGTGGTTGTAGGTAGCATATTAGGAATTTGTTTTCATGTCTGCATGTGGAAATAAGCTCTGATATAAGAGTTCATTTACTTCTGGAGAGGTAATTATCGCTAGTTTCTTCCCGGGACAAAGGTTAGCTTATTATAAATAACATGGAAACATGACATAGAAAATAAGGTTCTCCTTATTTTTCCTGTTATTTTTGGTGTGTTTCCGGTTTGTGCTTTGTAGTTTTCATATATGCTTTGGCGTGCATATTTTTTGCTTGAATAGTTTCTCTGTTTTCAGGGACGTTTTGGAAACTCGAAAACGTGGTCCCATCTCTGGGTGTGTCAAATGATCACATGAGCAGGATGATGAAATGAGACAGTGCCTCAATCGTTCTGGTCAGCTGGCTGGGTACACAACCTCGCTAGCAAAACAGGCAACCATTCATAAAATTTTACAAAACTGTGAGTACGAAGATTTCACTTTATTCTAATTTTCCAACAAAAGACCTAAAACATTTTAAAACTCCTTTGAACGACACCATTTGCAATAGACACTAATTTCCAAGAACGTGTTCAGAATAATACAAACTGAGGAAAAAGCTATAAAAGTAACTCATACACTACCTGACGAGACCTATATTGTGAGAACTGTAATTTTCAAGTTGAACTTCGTGTACGCATTAGTTTGATAACTATGTATCCACTGTCTTGCATCCAAATAAATGTCAATGGTCATTGTTGCTAATTTAATTATATTCTTGTCATTTTATTCATCAGTCTTCAACTCATCGGTCATTGTATTCAATGCATCCCAGAAATGAATTAGGTAATGGTAGAATGTGAAAACTAACCAAATAGGCCTTAGAATAGGAATAAATTTCCAGCAAATGAGAGAAATTATCTGTAGGTAATTCTGTCGTCCACGTTTTTGTATATTAAAAATCCGAACGACCAAATTCAAACAATAATAAAATAAAAATAAAGAAAACATTGTCTCATGCCTGTTAAATAAATCATTTGTTTTTACAAAGGTATGTACATGAATTCAAAAGGGTCAAAAAGGAGTAAAAAAAAGTCTTTAATTAAGTTAAAGTCTTTGGATAGTTGTGTTGCCCTCAAGTCCTTCCCGTCAGTTGGTTCACAGAAAAAAAAGTTGTTTGAAAAAAAGATTTTGATCGTCAGCGAAGATTCACTGACCGTCCGAACTATTGTTGTTGGAGATGATTCGTTTGAAGTTGCCGACACATGTTTTTTTTCAGCATGCACTGGGGGAAGGAAAAGATATGTAGCTACATTTTCTCTTATTTTTGAACAGCTTGGAGACAGTCACATCTCTGCTACTGAAAGTCGAAATCTGTAGGGTTCTAAGAGAATTTATTTTTTAAAGTAGGCTCAAGAAAAATAGGATTTACTTTTCTCTGATCGGTCAAATATATGAGGATGTTAATTTCTAACCAATAGACACTTTCATTTAAACAGTGTGTGATGTATTGTGGAATCTTTTTAGCATGTTTGTAAGTATTGTCTTTTATTAGAAAATAAAGTTTGGCCGTGTTTTAATATGGCATGTATGTGGATAAGTAATTGTGCTGGAAATAGTGTTTTTTATCAAGCTACAAAATGGTGTTGATGTCTTTGAATTCCATACAGAAACAATTTATCAAAAAGAATATAAAACACTTCAAAATATTTGGTAACAATTCTCAAAGGCTATGCATTTACGTTCCCAACGGTTATGCATTTGAATTTATAAGTTGAACTACCTGACTAAAACAGGACACGACGAAGATGCTTCAAAGATCCAGCCGATAAGAAACTTGACACAGAATGTGTACAGGTCAAAAGAAAATTTGAGGATGACCTATTTCCAACGTTTTTGTCGACTAAAAAGGAAAATACTTGAACAACGTCAATTTGTCCAGTTTCGCCAGATAAATCTGCAAACAGATTAAACTGGTCACATCGACTCACAAAAATTAAAATAGAATTTAAGAAAAACAATTTAAATATTTTTGTGTCATACAAGACACAGATTGGTTATGATTGTCAGCGTTTTGTCTCACATGCAACGGACATTGTTATTCTGCTTTTGAAGTTGAAATTGAAATTCAAATCGATCGCAGATTTCAGTAGGTATAAACTGGTTCACTTAAAGCTAGAACAATTTTTTGCCCTACCGTCCGATAATTTCACCTGACGTAAGTTGTTGACAGATTGACATACATCAGTTAACACCTCTCAATCAGGCCAAAAAAACAAGCACCACGGTCGGAAATGTCTTTTTAAAAAGTTTTCTGATGAAAAAGTAAGTAATGTTTCTTTCAAATTACATTAAGTATACTTTAAATTTTCTAATTTTCCTAAAATAACTTTTGAGAAAAGTATCATTGAATTTTACATGATTTTTAAATGAAGAAACTTTATTTTTGTTTATAAAACTGTCAATAATGATTGATTTTACCGTTTTTCGTCAATTCTGATGACTAAAATAAAACATGATTTTTAGCTAAAATTTTGGACATGTTAGAAAGGATTAAAAAAAATTTAAAAATACTCAAAAAATACTTTGGTCTTTCCTCTAAATAATGACATAAACATCTAGACAATAAAAAAATTTTTAATCAAGTTTGGGGCTTTTTTTTCATCAAGGTGTGTTTTTTTTTAGTGAATTATGGGACATCCCTAGTATAAACGGAGATATCCAGTTTTTCGTATGCATTTTGATCTCATTGAATATACAACTGAAATGTCTTGAAATGTTTTGTTAAAAGAACAAATAGACTGAGGATAACAGTCATCAGAAAGATTTGTCTCTAAAAAATTTGGAAGTTAAACTTGTCATTAGTCTTTTGTTATTTTGTTTTTTAATTTCAGCCTTTCAGCTTGTTCATTCTTCGGCCTTCTACCGAAACTATATCGCCCTTTTGGGTTTAGTATTGAATATTTTGAATCAACTCAGCTTATTCCTAAATAGAAGTTTACAACAAACTGGTTGTTGCGATGTTTTACTGACCCATGACAAAAGGGATATAACTCAGATTATAACAAAATAAGACCAACAGTTTCTATGCATAAAGGAGATATATTCACTAAGAAAATTAGGAGAATAGATCGATTAAAATGTAAAAAAGAAACACGACATGCATAAATAAAATATTTTCTGTACAGGCACCAATTTTTTCACAGTCCATATTGAATATTTTTAATTTCTTGGCATTCATACGAGAAGAGAATTTTTCTCGATGTAAATGAAATGTATATCTGTAAACTGAATGGATGTAGATTTCACGTTGTAAGTTGATATGACGGTGTTGATCCAGAAAGGCGAATTTTTGATTTGCGCAAATTCCACTTTATTAGATTGAAAAATATAGATCAACCTTTTTTAGCTGAAGAGGTAAGCCAACTAAAAAAAAAAAATGAGATTTTGTTTTGATGATTAAAAAATTATTAAATAGAAATTAATGAATCACTTCGAAGCAAAGTTTTTGTCGATGTCTTGATTTGTAAATCTTTTTAGAATTATGCAGAGAGTGCGCGTTCAAGGAACATGTCATGAATCGAAAGAGACATGATCGCCCAAGTGTGTATCAAAGATGTCCTTTCACTGACTGACTGAATGGTAATAATGGAAGTAACCGTATTTACACAGGAAACATTCAGCTTCCGTTAATCGAATATGTTTAAACTTACTTCCAGTTTGAATTTATAAAATCTTTTTCTTAAAAATGTTTTTCGGGAAATGACACTTTATAAGTTCACTAATTGTTATCGATCTTTCTAGTACTGATGGGAGTTTCCTTCCAAACCTTTTATTTTTGGTCATGTGGAAAGTCAACACCTTGATTATATCATTATTTTCACACTGATTTACATGTGCTATGCATTTTAGTTGTTGCCGCTGTTGGAAGTTTTCAAGTGATATCGTTTTTGTAGAGCTTTTTGTTTGCGACTGTGTATCGTTAATTCTGATGAAAGATTTCGCCTTAATGATACCATGTAGCGCAGTGAAGTTTGTCATGTTACTTCGAGAATAGATATGCAATTTCATTTTGGTTCCTTTTATCTGGAGATGCCATGATGGACCCAAAATGACACTACATGAACTAATTCATCATAAGAAAGCAGTTAGGTCAAAGATTTATCTCTTGCATGTACCATGTAACCTATTAATATCTGCTCTATGAATATTTATATAAAATTAATTTCACAGTAATGTTATTGTAATTTGTAAAACTAAAACCAATTTTTCATTCATCTGTGTATAATCATGCAGAGAGACCATTTGAATTCGATGTCCCCTTATTTTTAATAAACTTATTTATTAATTAATTTAATTCTTCAGAAACTAAATATAAAAAAGACGAAGCAGAAAATAAAAATTAATTCGTTTCTAGGTTTGTTTTTATTTACACCCGTTCAAATATGTAACATTATTCAATGTTCTAATCTCCATTTGAATTAACCAGGAAAATGGCAGCTGTTAACGTCTGTTTAACTACAATTTTATTTTTATTCATTCATATTTTTTTTCCATAAAAATACAGTTTTAAGTTTGTTTTTCTTCAGATTTTAGTGATCTCAATATATTTTCTTCTCTCATACGAGAAGAAAATGGACATAAAAATAAACGTAAATCTGAAAATCTTTACGTATTTTGAATTTTTTCGAATCGCCATAAAGGCAGATAGAAAATGTCGTTTAATCTCCAAGTGACCATCATATCATTCTCATTGATTTCGACTGTGAAAAGTGCGATACTCTGTGTTACCATCTGAAGAATACAAGAGACGTTCATCTTCCACTTCAAATTATCTGCTGCAGCGGCAATATCACCTTTCCGACGCTTACCAATTTTGGTACCACCATTCCATATCCTACTACAACAAGTCAGTGGACCCAGCACCAAATAAGTCCATCTATCTTTAGCTACCTTCTTCACAAGCTTTCTGCTATATTTTCGCAAAACTTTTCATCCGAAAGCAAAAATAAAAAACATATTTTGTAATGCTATAAAATTCAAGACAGAAAAACGTGTTTTTTTTTCCATTTAAAAGATTTTATTTCTTAGAATAAAAGAAAAATATATTTAATAACTGCGACATTGTTTATAACTTCTGCTATATTTTATTTTTATTTATTTTTTGTTTTAGCTGTACGAGCAGGCAAGTGTAAATATCTTAATGTTACCCCGCTACCCCTATCACTCATCTCTCCTCACCATATCAATCCACACCCACACCCGAACACTGGGCCGACCAGTAACCGTACCCTCTGGAAGGCATCCTCGACTAACATTCTGCATTCTAATTATAGGTAAGCACTATCAGTTTCCAACCTGCACAGAATTAGTCCCGGCACAGGTGCAAACGTCACGTCCGCTGGACTTATCCACATCATGGGTAGGGGAGTTCTTACCAAGTTTGCATCTCCAAACGTTACCCTCTCTCAAAGACAGAGGCCCCCACTTCCAGATCGAAGACGAGAAGCTTCTTTCTGTGCAACTGTTGACTACTCAATATAACGCGGGGAACCGACACACCCCTCCTGGAATAGTCGACCCTTCTTATTAAAATAAGACTACCCGTGTAGGAGAAGCCCACGGCATATTTTGGATTCCCACTTGGCGAGGTACAGTCTTACTTAGACCGGCAGCATCTTATATCGCAGTCGAAATGGTAAGGTTTTATTTTATTTCTTTGGATTTAAGACAAAATTTGACAACTGTTTTTTTGTTTGTTTGTTTTTTTTTTGTCTTCTATTTCAAAGATACTTGCTCGATTTAATCCAATTGGAAACGGCTTTTCTGACTTTAATTCGATTTGAAAATTGTTTTAAGTTTTTGTCTGATTCTTTATTTTCTGATTATTTCAGTCTCAACTCACAAAGGACGAGATCGAAGGTAAGTTTCTTTTTTTTCCCCAATCACTTCTAATTCAGATGATTGATTAAAGAAAAAAATATATGAAAAGTCTTTAAATTGTACACACCAAACAAAATGTTTCAAACAAGACGTGTATCATTATAAAGTTTTAAATAATCAATTCCTCTTACCCATTATGAGATGTACTTTATATAATTATATCAATTAATTTTTTAAAAGTTTCGGGAGTTAATTTCATTTGGTGATCTAAAAAGAATCGATTATTTCTTGTTTACAAAAAAAAATAGAAATATATTTTGCAATTGACCTCATCAAAACCTACAGCACGAGTAGATGAAAGTTTATGCTTGAGAAAGAGAAAAAAAATCACAAACAGAATTTGTATAAAATTTTGCCTATCAGATCAATAGCTAGTTTTTCAGAGTTTGAAGTTTGGGCAACTCCAGCAAAACAAAGGATGTATTTAAAAATTTATCAAATCCAAATTTCTAATCGAAAAGCGATCCCCCCAAAAAAGATATTTACCTTTACGTGAACCGAATCTGTAAATGCAAGACAATCTGCAGGAATTTGGAGGTACATATCACTTTATAGATTCTTGTATTCTTTGTAAAGAACCTTCATCTTTTTACCAAAATGCTTTTCACATTAGTAATCCAATTGAAAAAAAAATGAATTAACTTTTTTAAAAGTCTTTATATATATATATATATATATATATATATATATATATATATATATAGTGTGTGTGTGTGTGTGTGAAATTATTTTGTCTGCTTGAAGTTAGTTTAATCTCTGGAGAGATTTGAATGAAATTGCAAATTAAATTCAGTACTCTACATGCCCAGAGAAAAAGAATTTAACAATAACTGCGCAAGATGCGATATTAGGCTTTGAGATGCGAAGATAGCTTGAATACCTGTGTCTCTTCTTCAGGTAGACACTTGGTCCTTGTTTCTTCGTATGTCAGAACGCATTGTTGTCAAGAGAAGCGATACGTTTGATTAAATTACAAATTGGGAAGGAATTATTACAAATCGATTGGCTTGATGCGATTTCACTTTCTCTTTGAAAATAAAAATAGAAAAATTAATTCCATCCTAAACATATTTCTACTTTTACATTTTCATGTGACGATTTTACCAACATTTTTTTATTTATCCGGCATCTTTGTCTGCGTCGTTTGAAACCATTGCTCTTAAATACTGGAAAGAGAGAAAAGATTTTACCAAACTCTGTGAACGGAATATTTACAAAGGTTTATTATTACTTTGGAATTACAGTTCAAGACCAGTCTTGCAGGATGTTACATTCATTTTTATTTCTAAACAACGATTCTTATTTGACAAATTATCGTTTTTATGAAGAAATAAAAAAAAAGTTTTCTGGATGTAAAAAGATAAATACAAATACAGAGAAATTTTATTTTTGTATCCTATAATATTGATAACCTCTGCCATAAAGCTAGTCTTGCATATGTAGTGAGTTCGATCTTCGTTAATGTCTCTCTTTTGCGTCCTTGTGCCAGACTTGGATAAACTTATCAAATATCTCTGACACGTGACAATGTTAATTATTTTCGACACTAACAGAAATCAACTATCGATTCACATAAATTCGATATTGTCTTCATATTGATTCTCGTTAAGATTACTTATAATAAATTTATATGAGAATATATCACCCATCAATTCTAATTTATGGTTATTTATCATGTGTATGTGAATGAATGTATTTCATGTATATAAATCTATATTTGTACACATTTATTATTCAAGCCAGAATCACAAATTTGGGCCGATGTATACTTCGGTTTTCCACAGGGTTATGTAGTACTTTGTGGTGATTAGATGCCGTTTAGGAGTTTTCCATCTCTATAAGAAAAATACTAAACGGTAGCAAATTTACAAAGGTTCTGTATATTCAAGACATTTGCTGTTATGACCGCTCTTCTAATAAAAGACTTGTTCTATTTGATTTTAATCATCAAAGACATTTAGTTCTCCCTTAAATATAGTTGTAGATTGCGTAAAATATGGTTATTTATTGAGTTCAGGCCTGGTAAAAGGCGCATTATAGGAGACATTTAACAAAGCAAGCGTATTTGTCTAACTTAGTTTTGAAAATGCTTGCATTTAACATCAAGAAAGGCCCCTTAAAACTAATTAATTTCCAATGTTTACGTCACTTGAAAGTAAATAAAAACTATTCCGACATCAGTAAGCAGTAACCAAATAACGCTTCCTACTATTACAGTGTCTTGAGTATTCTTCACTTTTCAGCTACAACACCCCCTCCCTTTCATCTTATCGACGCAGGTACTTACCATTTTGGCAGAGCCTGTTTTGGTTCTTATCTATTTACCTTACTCATCTATTTCTGTCTACCCACCTCCCCTCTGGGCCTGCGTAGTTTGTGAGGGAACTCTGTCGGTATGCGTCACCATGGCAACATTCCAAATACGCATTTCAACTTGGCTTCATGTTTGTGAAACCTGATCCACCCAATTTTGTTGGAATCGCTGGGAGTACTTTTCTTTTACTGAAAGAACACAAAACAAAAATCTGAATTATGCTTGAAAGGATTTACGCATGATCGGATATTATACAGACAATAGAAAATGATAGGTATGAAGATGGGCTGAAAAGTTCTCGGTCCAACCAAGAAGCATTTTTTCACAAAAATATATGGAATTTGTGATTTTGACAAATAAAAAAAAAATTATAAAAAATGATTTGTAAAGAGATATTTAATTGGAGAAAATAAGTAGAATTTTTTGTACCATTGAATGATAAGGAATAATTCTTTGTACCATTGAATGGTAAGGAATAATTTCGATTAAATAATTTCATAAAAAATATTCCAATTTTATCAATGCATTAAAATTTCGTTTATTTAAATTGTTGAATTTATTTCAGAAGATTCTAGCTAGTACTCTGATCGCATAAATCTAAAATCAATTTAGTATTCCCTCTGTCTAATGGCTAAAGACGTTGTATATTTCTCAGAGTTCAATTTTAGAGCCGATATAAAGCTAGAATGCCAAAAGCCAGTTTTCAAGGATGAGAGACCGTAAGTCGTTGATTGGCGTAATATTTCTATTAGCGCCACTTGGCCTTGTGCCTGGCTAACCTAAGTAAATACCTAAAAGTATTTGCATTTTTAGTTTTAAAATATTTGACTTTAGTTTTATGTACTTTTGAGATTTTTTAATTTTTTATTAAATTACATTTGGATTTCTAGGTCAATTTTGTTTTTTTAATAAAAACATTGATTCTTTACTCAAAAAATAATATTGAATTTTTAGGAAATTACTTCATTTGTGTGAAAAAATGAAATTTCATATGTGATTTAAAAAATATATATTTTACTCTTCAAAAAATTAATTTTTTAATCAGAAAAATATTTTCTTTTTTGAAGAGTAAAATATATATTTTTTAAATCACATATGAAATTCATTTTTTCACACAAATGAAGTAATTTCCTAAAAATTCAATTTTATTTTTTGAGTAAAGAATCAATGTTTTAAAGCAAAATCTGCATTTTTTTTGTCCAGATTTACAAATAAGACTTTTCAGTTCCCAGTGATCTCGGTTAGATACGTATAAATTTGTGATGAAAGTAAATTCAGCGAAAAAAGTCAATTCTAGTGTTTTGCGTTGATTTGCGATGAGGCACGCTCAAATATGCCATTTCATTACTGAACCACACGTCTATTTTGGAGCGATTGAAATTTGATCACAAAACTGACAATCGCTTTTATTGATTGATTTTTTTTCATAGTGATCGATTGTAGTAAGGAGGAAGTTTAAATTAGAAAGTATGATTTTTGATTGGTCGTCTTGCCTTTTCTTTTCGCCAACTGTTTCATTTCCAGAATAGCAATTATTTTTTAGCTTGCAAGCGTCTTCGGCTCAAGTCCTGTAATTAAAGTTCAGTGTCTCGCCGAGAAGCTCAAATTGCCGTTTAAAATTAGCAGCAACTATTTTTCGTTATTGTTGACTTTTAAAAAAATATTCGGGCTATATTATTATTATTATTATTATTATTATTATTATTATTATTATTATTACTTTTACGAAACTTTCTGGGGACAAAATTATAGTTATTTCTTTTGTGGAAATAGTCAGGAAGCATTTTCATCTGGTCGATTTGCAGTACGTAGAATTTAAGCACTTTCATGTGTTTAAATTCTTGCATAAAATTATTCTTGATTAAACATATTTATCCATAGACCCACACCATTTGATATTCTTTATTGTAAAGGTTTCACTAAAGATGCGTAGAAAAATCTTCACATTGCGTGGGTGTAGATGTACACAAAGAAAAAAAATGTCAAGTTGGTTAAATTCTTTAAGCATCCAACATAAAAAGTAGCCTTTGACACAATATAATTTGTTTTTTGAAAATTAATATTTTTTTTCACTTTACGCGAGATTAAATTCAAAATGTCCAGGCAGAATTCTCGAATATCGAAAATGAGATTTCAATTAAACAGTCACTTAGTACACTAAAAGACTTTTTCAATTCTGAGGCTAGAAAGATCGAACAAATCCGACAGATCGATAGACAAAGAATATAGACAAGTAATGACTTGCGTCTTTTTTTATTGATTTGATCATCCACTGATCATTCAGTTAATTCACCCGGTTACGATTTTTGAATGTTTTATTTCCGAGATTTACTGAATATGCGATTTTTATCGCCATTCAATGATTAACAAAAATAATTGCTGTTTTTCTGCATACAAATTCTAAATTTGTATGAGAATTTGCCAATTTTCTCTTGCGCTTTGAGACTTCTCCGTCAGTTGCTTAACTGTTTCCATCGATTATTAGACCATTCAAAGTGATTAATCTGCAAATTCTTTGATTCATCCTGACTCACTGAAATTTTGACGACATCAAGACAAATTTTAGCAAAAAATCAATTTATTTCATGTATGAATATTATTTAAAGGAAAATCACTATATATTTCCCAGAATCAATATTCATGTGCAGAATAAATATATATATATATATATAATCATTTAACGCCATATTACATTTTGACCATCTCTGGTTAGCTCCCTTATATTGTGGATGCTTGTTTACAAATAACACAGCTACAACGGTAAATTATAATAAATAATTATAACAGATCACGTTCACGCGTGTTTACAAAATCACCATCACAACAATTACAGTTACATTAAGTTTATCTTCGCTATTCACCCCTGAGGATGATCTTGGAGGAGATCAAAAGTACTTGGGTTAACAAAAACTACGGTGCCTTTCTTGTTGAATTTCAACATAAAATCAAGAAGATAATTAGAGAATTGGAAAGGATTATTGTAAATATACATATAATATGTGTGTATTATTCAATGAAACATGCTTGAATTAATATATGCTGTCTCTCTCTCTCTCTCTCTCTCTCTCTCTCTATATATATATATATATATATATATATATATATATATATATAATAAAAATAAAATAATTCACTTATATAAATTATTAATAATCTTTATATATGCGCAATTATGTCTGCCAAAGATTAAGGTAGTTGAGTATTTCTTTATGCAAATTCATTACTGGTTTTCAAAACCTGCAAACAGGCCTTTCTCAATTGAAACGTTAGAGCTACACAATCTTCCTACTCTCTATTTCATTTTCATCCTCATGTGCAGAACTAGACTAAACTTAGTAGGACGGCCTGTCCCGTGCCGATAGGCATTTCTATGGAAACTAATAAAAGTTAGCATCTTGCCGAGCGCTTAGCCTTTATTTTCCATTCACTGACAGACAAGTGAACATTTGTTAAACGTTTATATGAAAACATTTGTAAATGAAAGCGAGCAGACGATTGAATTCTTAATTTCTGAATGAACAAAAGATGAATGAAGTGAACTTTATGTTCATTTGACATCGATTTGATTAGAGAAATAACGGCAGCTATTAATTTAGTTTCGTTTAAAATTAACAGAATGTTCTTTTCAGTGAAGTTTGAAATCTTTAACAATGGCCGACAACACACTTGTAGCGGACGGGAGTCTTTTTTAAGTAAAATAGAATTCAGTTAATTTCAACCAAATTGGTTGATTGAGTTGATACGACTTTGATTGGTAGAAATATTTACGTGTGATCTCCTAAATAAAGACAGGACCTATGCAAAAGTCTTGAGTCTCCCTCCGAATCGATGAAAAACCCTCACTTTACTACATCTCAATTTTCATAAGGTAGTATACATATAAAATGCAAATTTCATTGTAACCTAATTATGTGCAATAATCATATGCAATATAGATGAAAAATTCAACTAGAAAAATTGAAAATAAATACAATTTATCTAAATATAAATTCGAGACATGTCATAATAGATCATTCCATCTTCAATAAATTAATGTTTTGCGGCAAATTTTAAAAGCAAAAAGCAAATGTTAAGATAGTAAAGATTGCAAAGCACTGGCCCTGACCCCCAATCAAGGCCCTGACTAAAAGCATTCTTGAGGTGGTTGTCCTTTCTTGATAAATTTGTGGATTAAGAACTTTGTTCGAAAGTTTGAAAAAGTTTTTTCGTGAATGTTTTAATACACAACATTCCAATTTTGCGACTTATCGATTTCGTTTGGGTCGACCACTCGAAACAAGTCAATTGCCGTTTGTTTTAGAGGGTGGGAGCTAGCAATACAGCGAGATAAAGGAACTCATTCAGGACAAACATTATAGCTGCGCAATAAATCGAGTCCGGCGTCGACTTAGTCCTCATCTTCAGTTAACGAGACCCATCCAGCTCTCGACTCCTTGGCTAATATCGCAGGAAAGTTTTGTTTTAAGCCGAATACTTGAATTTTTATAAAATCTGCGTTAATCACGAGATGGACAGCCAATGAAGGTTTGACGATAGGTTGTCTATCAAAATGGTTGCTTTTATTTAAATATTACCTGGAACTCTAAAAAAAATGAATTTTCATTAATCAGACTAACATACTTAAGTTGCATTACGACGTTGCATTATCCAGTCTTCAACAGGCGTACGTCATATCCAGTAAACTTTGAACAGAACCTCTTATGGCGTCCATAATTATAAATGTAGAATGGATAGAATTTATTTGTTCTCATTGGATTCATGGCAAATATTTTTTAAAGTGAACGAGAAAAGGATTGTTATCAAAAGTTAATGGTAGAAACGTAATCAGGTGAAGGACAGAAAACGCGTCGATCAAAAAGTAGATGAAGACATCATTGAATAACTTTTCTCTATTAAAAAAGAAAGTGCCAATGTCTTGATTGTAACAGACGGACGTTAATTTTGATTTGATTTTTTTTTTATTTTAGTTTAATGTCTAAAAAATTAACGTAATTTTTGTTTCTAATAATCAACAGTTTACTTATTTGGCAATAAAAATGAATTGGCTATGAATGGGGGGATACTGATGTGTCAGAAATGAAAACTGTTCGATGGCATCAGTGAAAATTGGTGAGGGTGGTGGGCAAGAAAAGTGATGAGACCCTGGAATCTCGAGGGTGGCAAAGTCAGGTGAGAAGTGTTTTTTTGTTTTGTTCGGTAGGTTAGTAGTGATATTGGTTAGTAGGTAGCTGCGCTGCATAGGAACACGGTATGCAGGTAATCTGATAAGCTATGTTAGGAGATGGGGTGGGTGAAGAAAATTTCACTTCGACACCGCCTTCTCCCATCGCTCATTTTGACGCGTTTGTGAACGTGTTCTTTGAGTGAAGCTTCTAAGGTAGGGCTTGATCTTGAGTGAGATCATATTACCCTCACGTTACCTGATATTACCGCCAGATGGGAATATTAGCTCAAAATAGAAATTCACGTGTTCTTGATGCCTTGTTTTTTTATCCTGTCCATTTTCAGCAATGCTATTGCATTCCTATGGGGCAGGGAGAATCTCATACGCATTTCGGATTGCATTTCTCTTTCCTATCAACTCCTGCCTATTGAAGGAATCATATCAGATTCATTTTGGCTTTTTTGTGCTATAACAGTTATCTGCGTCATATTTTTATGAATAAATTTTAGTCCAGTTTTTTTAAAAAATTTTTTGCTATTAACTGATTTGAACTTAAGTTGTCCATTCAGGAATTCTTTTTACCATAAAACAGTTTTGTTGAAGAAAAAAAAGAATCTTTCACAATAAAACAAATATTGAACCAAAACATTAAGGGTATGCAAAAGATATTGAAGTTCTTTTTTTTATTTTTCCATTCTTTTACGTAAAGATGGATTTTTTTTTAACCTGAAAATTTTTAATTTCATTTTTTTAATGTGTAATGGATAAGCATTATTTTTTTTTTTTTTTAGTATTGACATTATGTATTTTTTAAATTTTTCAGATTTTAAGTATCTGAAATTTTTGGTCCAAGAGAAAAAGTTATAAATAAATGGGTGTGGTTGAGTAAACTCGACTGAATTCTATAAAACTTTTTTACTAAATTTGATTACATTAAAAACAAGAACCATTTTCCTGAAACTTTACTTGTATCAAATGTTAATATAATTTATTGTCTGAATTTCTCTTACTTAAAACTACGTTGTTTTTTCATTTTCCTTATATTTTCCGCATTAATCACGAAACTGGTTTTCTTTGGGAGTAGAACAGCGATAGCTTTACAAAAGATCCTAATCGATACAAAATCTGAAAGATTATAGTGAACGGCTTCAAATTTCGAACAAATTTCAAAACCAATACATCTTTTCCCAGATAAATTGTCTTCTAATAATCACGGTTTAAATTCAACTTTTATTGTCCTTTGAAAAACACTGAAAAAACTTAACTTTTTTAATTGAATTCTCATAATTATTTGTAATTCCCTTAGTCTCACATACAACAGTCACCGTGTTTGTAATAGATTTTGACATCGAAGTTTGATGATTAGAATATATTAATGTTTGTGGATTAGAATCTTGCCAAAATCGTAACAAATCTCAAAACCCTAGAGATTTGGTGAGATTCCTAATGAAGAAGCATCTCAAGAAAATAGGGATCGTTTCTGTTCCCCTAATTAGGGAACAAGCCCCTTTTTCTGGGCTCAGAGATGTGATTTTATTTTCGCTAATCTCGTGAGATAGAAATTATAAAAAGTATTAATCCCTGGTTAGCTTGATATGGAATATAGTGCATCAATCCTGCAAGTTCTAAACACTTATCTTGAAAATCATCTTTTGAAATTATGATTTCTGTTTGGTGTCGAACACCTGACACCTAAGCACACCCCCCCCACTAACTAAGTAGAGTACTTTGTCGAATTTGAACAAACAACAAATACAGTTGACACGATTAGGAGCGGCCCATCTGATAAAAATTACAGATCGCGTACAAAAGTGTCCATTTCTAGCTCAAAACCCTGAACAGAAATCAAAGCTGGAAATACATTTTCACTTGTTGAAACAGCGTACTGATTTATTTGTAAAATCTACGATACTCAAAGGCTATACGCATAGATACTTGTTCCTAGCTTTTGACTGTTTTACAGTTTGGAATTTAAAATCATCTAAACATGCAAAACCAACAGAAGGGCTGGCATATTTGAATTTCCAAAATGTTTGATTATGATTTGGATTTCAAAGGCCTGAGTGTCCAAGTTAGTCCCGATTAATTCTTAGTGTTTAGTTCGATCCCTACTGGGTACTCTATTTTTACCTTTGTCAAATTTAGCTTTGCAAATGTCAGCGGACCAATGAAATGCTTAGAGAAAAGTTTCGTGGCCTTATTTATGAGCGACAATATTTTACAAAACTGCAAGAGAAACGTAATGACACACACACACACACACACATATATACACATATATACACACACACACACACACACATATATATATATATATATATATATATATATATATATACACACACACACACATATACACATATGTGTTTTCTTGAGGAAACAGTCATTAGATCTGATGTGATTTAACGTCTCAGCTATGAAGAATCTACTGGCCAATATTTTTCTAAGAGTCGAATATTCAGGCCGGTAGGTGGAAATAAATAAATATACTGTTTAATAAATGTTTAATAAATTAAAAAAATCCATTCCTAAAAATTTTCCCTGTTTACGTTACGAAAGGAAACTGAGCAGAAATCTGTGTTCAAAAGCACTATTCGGGCTTTGCTTGAACAGTAGATTCTTCGTAACCGAGAGGTCAAAGCACATCATATATATATATATATATATATATATATATATATATATATATATATATATATATATATATATATATAGCTCGCTATACTAGCAATGGTCTGAGAGACTACTAAGCTATTGTTCACAAAATCAACAATCCTCTATGCTAATTTGTATTAACAGATTTAGTAGGTGTCTCAATTCAATCGCCTTTGCTATTATAAAAAATTAATTTCTTCTCTCACTTATTTCTCGTTTTTTTTTTCCTTGTGGACATATTTTCCGTAAAGACATATTCATGTGCAGACTAGATATATGCATGTATGTTCATTTAAATATATATATATATATATATATATATATATATATATATATATTTATTAAATGTCTAGAAAAATATTATTCTAAGTGAACTTTGCAGAAAATGTCTACGCAAATTTGAGAACTACAGCTCATCTGTTCGATTGACTTGCAAGAAAAGCTGGAAGAATAGAAGGACCATTTTTGGG
Organism: Acanthosepion esculentum; assembly: GCA_964036315.1. Taxonomy (NCBI): domain Eukaryota; kingdom Metazoa; phylum Mollusca; class Cephalopoda; order Sepiida; family Sepiidae; genus Acanthosepion; species Acanthosepion esculentum. The sequence goes on from OZ038515.1 coordinate 79,756,726, forward strand.
CCCCTTTTTATTTCATTTTTGCAACATTCACAATTAATTTAAACAAGTTTGTAATCTGTTTGGTTATTAAAAGTTAAACACTCTAAATTTATTGGAAATTTAATGCAAACCAATTATCCCAATAACTATTAACTTTTGAAGATTGTCCTGCAGTTATGTACTAAGTTCAATTTAGTCTGACACAAGGCCATTGTATCTGAGCACTTACTAAATAGCTAGAGTGCTATTGTTAAGTGATGATACGTTCCCATTCCACTTACATTAGATCTAACAGATGTTTTTTTTTCTAGTTTCCTTTCTCTACACTCGATAACTTGACGAGAGAAGGGTTGTCTGGCAATTTGATATCATTAAATCTCACACCCTAACTCTAGGCATGCGTCGAAACACGCTCCTTACAGTTGTTCATATCTCTCTATTTTTCTCTTTCAGTTAATAAATTCCTATTTTCCATTCTAATAATCACTCTTCTTCCTTCTCCTCCACTCTCTCTCCTCTCTCTCTCTCTTCTCTCTCTTTTCCTTTTCTAATCCTCTCGCTTTATTATGCCATTGTTTTTTTCCTTTATCTTTTTCTCCATAAACTTTCTTGTCTCTCTTCTCTTCGTAAAATGTATCTCTACCCCACTCTCTCTCATTGCTACTTTCGACTTCTTCCCAGTTTCCTCTTTCCCCCTCTTCAGGCGAGCTGTTCTTTTCTATTAATAGCATCGAACGCACACATCCCACCACGACGCCATAAAAGGCGTGCAGCAGAGAAACCGGCCTCTGCTCTGCTTGTCTGACACTCGCGGCAAGCGCATAGAGCCCCTCCCTATCAATCAAGGTTGATAAAGTATCTTTGCTGCTTCAACGAAAATTCTTTTACAAAACATTTCTCTTCGTCTTATTCAGCCGAAGATCATTTCTGAAAGCTTAGACATTCGTTAGCGTAAATTGGTAAAAACATAAAAATCGAATTCGTAGAACATGTAAACTTATTGAATTCCAATATTTATTTTGCAGAATTGAATACCATTCCGAAATGGGTTCACGTTTTTGTTTTTGATACGAAATTTTCGCATTTAATATAATTTCTTTTTCAAAAATCAGAGAGGAACCTTTTGATCAAAGCTTTGCATATAAAATACGATTTCTTTAGTAAGCACACATTATCATTTCCATTATTTTCATTGTTCGGCCTGTTGTACTCAGTTTCAGTGTCATATTCACGACAGACAAGTTATCATGTTTCGTGTAAAAACACGAAACATGATAACTTGTCTGTCGTGAATATGGCACGGAAAAACCTATCAAAAGAATCCTATTTCATTACTGATATTTTTTAATTTGCTTTACTTTCATCTGTATTTTTTCTTTTCAAAATTCTCAACGGCTATTAAAATTCTCAACGGCCATTAAAATAAGCAATGTGAATTTAATAATGAAGCAACACCAATAAAAAAGGGGTTTTAAAGCATTCGATAAGACTTCAAGTCCGATACTAACACCGTTTATTCTAACTGTCGTACAGTGTATCAAAGCAAAAGAAAAAAATCATCCAAAATTAACAATGAAAATATTTCATCTAAGAATTCAATTAATTTAAGGATTTTATTTTATAAAACTAAAACCAACTTGAAGAATAAGAAAAAATGATTTCACTTTTTTAATATTTTGAAGGTAATTTTCTATCGGCAAGAACAAAAAGGTTATCTCAGACTTTCACAAGAGAAGGAAAATTTCACGGGAGGAAAAGAGTCTGAAGAGAAATTTTTAGCACTGGATTTACACAATACTTTAGTTTTGAATTTAAATAAACTGTTTGTAAAATGGTAGTTCAAAATACGTCTTAAGTATTTATAGTGATTTTCTAAGCGTTGCTTAGATGTGATAGCGAAATCTCCTTAGCGTGGCTTAATCGTTCTCGTGTTTATTCGTGTGTATTATGCCCTAGAGACCGAGATATACGGCCGGCTAAAGTATTAGCAATTGGCCTGAACACCGCATGGAAGCATAAAACTGACAGTCACCATACAGGGTTGATTCCTATATCCGCTTTCTCACTTATGCGCGCGCGCGTGTGTGTGTGAGTGTGTGTCTTTAGGCAGCAATATATCATTACTGTTTCATTAATGGCCAGACGTTTTATAATTTAATCTTGTTTCAATACGCGTATACGTAGAACTGTCCAAAGGTTTTTGATAAGCACTTTCGACTATTCATCTCTTTTTATCAAGTTCCAAGTAACCGGAATGTAAAATCGAAATATAACATTTATTGTCTGTGGCCTTAAAACTTCACTGGAAAAAAAAATCATAATTTTAAACAGTTTTGTTTACAAAATTTAACTGGGTTTGGCACAAGGCCACAAGTAAGGGGCATTTGGCAAGGATCGAACTCTCTATTCAGAAATGGTTAACCAGAATAGCCTGCTAATTATTAGGCAACATTAAGGCGGCCCAAGACGGTTTACTGTTGATGATATAGAAGAGTTAAAATAACCCCAGTGTCTTGTGTAAAGTCGTTCAATCTCCCATCTATTTGATTTAATAAAGGATAATTAAATAATATTAGGTCGAGGAATTGAACTCAGATTTAAATGTAGATCTTCTCAAAATGTCGAAGTTTTCATCGAACAAAAGCAAGGAAAAATCTACAACATCAAAATATTTGCCTTAAATTTCGTAAAAGAACCAAAATCCAGAGAATATTCACTAAAAAGTTTGATAGTCCAGATAATCGGGTTTCTAGAATGAGCTAGAACGAAGTCACAAGTCATCGTGACCGAGCATTTAAGCGTGCTGGACTTGTTCAGACTGATTATGCTCTCTCCCAGAAACTGTAACTAAGGTCCGCTCAGCATAGTTGCAGTATAAACCACAGGTCAGCTCTGTGGATGTTGAACAAAGACAGATCTGCCTGAGAAGGCGTCTGCAGCGGGGATTAGCTAACCGCCCAAGTAGAATTTTTTTTGCTTTCATACTTCAATACCGTCCGTAATAAATCCTTAAAACTATTTGGATACATTAAAAGTGCAGCGATCACTAAAAGGTGTCTTGAGAGTTTGGTGCCAGTAAGAAGTCGAGGAAAAAGAAAACAGTTGGGGGGACACTATAACTAAGGAGTAGCAGACAATAAATAAGGTTGTTAAGTATCTTTAAAAATGGCGGAAAATAAGACCTGTTATTTCGCAATACTCAGCAAGCGGTTAATGATGATCATCTGTCTTGAAATCAGTTTTGCAATTATAAAAGTGTTTAGAATTCCGGAAACTTAAACGTAAATCTTCTAAAAAAAAAACTTGTTGCTGTTGAATAATTTGAAAGTCATTTGCTTGGTACATTGTGATCGAGAATTCATTGTTATGTAAACGTCTCTGTGTTTAATGTTGACGAGTGTCAAATCTTTGACAATCGAATTTGTCATTTTTTTCTTCCAGAGGTACGTGAGGTGTTCGACCTGTTTGATTTCTGGGACGGTCGTGACGGAGATGTCGATGCCTTCAAAGTTGGTGATCTGCTCAGGTGTTTGGGAATGAACCCAACCCAGGATCAGGTCAATAAACATGGTGGCACAAAGAAGATGGGTAAGTTCAAATCAACTGCGATCAGTCATCACAAAGCCCGATAAAAGATATTCTTCATCCGACGAGATCCTTCCATAAACACACGCGTATATGCATACACCACACTGACACGAATATATACGTCTTTGTACACTTAATTTACAATAGAAGAAAATAGTGGTCTTTGTATCTTTAATAATTGTGCATTTTTTCTGCTGTCTTTCTTTTCATCATGGAAATATTAAAACTATTCACCGATAAAAATTGTTCAAATTTAAATCCATGTTTTTCTTTTTTTTAAACCCAAGAAAATAGCATTCTTGTTTTTCTGTCGTCTGCCATTGACGCTGTCATTAGTGACTTAATAATTGCCGCGAGAACAAGACTCCTGATTAAGTCATTTCTTTTCTTCATGATCGGGTAATGGAGACCAAAATCGAATTGCCGAGTGAAACGAGTCAAGTGTTTATTTTAATATCTCTCCGAAAACACAGTATTTTGCGATCTCGTGATCGCAATGTATTCTCATTTGGACTCCACGCATTTTCGTTTACTTATTAAATTTTCATAAACACAAAGACACAATGGAATTATTATTTGAGTGCAAATTTCAAAACAAAAATTAATCGAAACTACATTCGTCCATGTATTTTAACTTGGATTATTCTACTGAATTCAATTGGATGTTCTGCGTCAGCAGCCATTTCATCTCCATTTTCGGAAAATGATCGGATTCTATAAAATTCAAAACGTTTCGGAAAGCCATATTCCTATTGTCTTTATATATTGCCCAGTTAAATTATTTGAACTGTTTTTATAGCACGATTTCTCTTTCTTCCTCATTTAAATCGATGAATACCCCTATTCTCCTTTTAAATGTCCGATTTTGCTCTCCTTAAACAAAGCATTGTGATTGTTTTTTCAGGTGAGAAATCCTACAAATTAGAGGAAATTTTGCCAATCTATGAAGAAATGAGTATGGAAAAAGATACTGGAACTTCTGCAGACTTTATGGAGGCTTTCAAGACCTTCGACAGGGAAGGACAGGGTTTGATCTCTTCAGCAGAAATCAGAAATGTACTTAAAATGTTGGGTAAGTATGAAAACGAATGACTTTAATAATTACAGAGTAGCTTAATACTTACTTATGGCAAACTATGTATCATATATACGCGAACATTCTTTGCCGGACATAATGAGTGTCGAAAATGTGCAAATGATTGATCCCAAGTATTTTCAGCGAATTTATTAACCATTTTCAAGGATTTTAGTTACACTGCAATAGTAGTATAAGTACTATTGCAAACAGTCCAAAAGTTGCTGACAAGTAGACATATTCTTCATTTCCAAATACGGCCAGTACATTCTGGCCGTTTTCATAATTGATTCTGTTAAAGATTGTTTTTTGTTTATTGAATAATATTGCTGTCTCTCTATCTCTCTCTCTCTCTCTCTCTCTCTCTCTCTTATATATATATATATATATATATATATATATATATATATATATATATATATATAATTGTGTTCTTTGATACAACTTTCATTAGAAACAAATTAACGCACAGATAATCACAAGAAAACACAGTAACAACAACCAACAATAAAATAATCAATAATAAATTAAAAAAATAAATATTTAACTAACACTATAAATCTGCCACCCACCAGAATAATTCAAAACCGTTAACGCCCACCAAAATGACCGTCTGAATAATACAATAGACTACCCACAACGCAATGCCATAGACTACCCACAACGCAATATCATAGACTACCCATAATGCATCACTGACCTGTATCTATAAATAGTCGAGCAAAAACACAAGGCACATGGCCTGGTGATTGCATTTAGCATGAAAAACTGTCACCTCGGGTTTTTACGTGAATGTCCACTTTTATATTTGCACACGCTTTATCCCTGATTCTGAACACTTTATCACAAAAATATAGCACACTTAAAACATATATATATATATATATATATATATATATATATATATATATATATATATATATATATATATATGGTGGCCTGACGATTGCATTTAGCATGAAACAGACTGTCGCCTCTAAATGTTGACTTCTATGTTCAGTTTTATATTTATACACGCTCTATCTCTGATATTGAGCATTTTATTCCATAAATATAGCACACTTTAAGACTATATTTCTTCATATATATATATATATATATATATATATATATATATATATATATATATATATATATATAAGTGGCCTGATGATTGCATTTAGTATGAAACAGTCTATCGCATCTGAGTGTTGACTTCAATGTTCACTTTTACATATATGCAATCGTCAGGCCACCATATATATATATATATATATATATATATATATATATATATAAAAGTGGACATGGAAGTCAGCACTTAGAGGCGACAGTCTGTTTCATGCTAGTGCAATCATCAGACGACTGACGATTGCACTAGCATGAAACAGACTGTCGCCTCTAAGTGCTGACTTCCATGTCCACTTTTATATTTACAAACGCTCTATCTCTGATATTGAGCACTTTACCCCATAAATATAGCACACTTTAAGACTATATTTCTGCATATATATATATATATATATATATATATATATATATATATATATATATATATATATATATATATATATGAGAGAGAGAGAGAGAGACAGAGTAATGCTACACTATCCAAGTTATAAAATAATTCTCTTCCTACGTTCAGATGACAAACGTATTTTAACACGAGGCTTGCATTCATTCACTTCTTGTAAAAGAAAGCCCGACATAAATGTATGTCTTATGTGAATTTAATGGCGCGGATATTTCAAGCTTTATATTCGAATAAATGTTGAAGAATTAATTTATATTTTTTGTTTGTTTGTTTTAGTTTTATTTTAATTACTCTTTCGATGAATAGACATTCGCAAAATAAAGGTTAAAACCTGATCTGAACAAACGACACTTTAAAGATAAAGATGTGTCAATATTTTTCAGTCGCAACTTTTTTCAGGTTCTGGTTTTGATGATTTTATCAGATTTTTTTAAATCTCTTTGGATAAACATTGGAGTAATCGAACATCGATGAATTCGTTTCTTTCTCTGGCGGTGTCCCGTGTTGTAAACTTTTGCATTACTGTTTTATCGAAAAGTTCATGGCAAATCCCACTAATCCGGGATTAAAGACGTATCTACAGAGACATATCCGCAGCTGTGAAATAATCCCCCCAAAAATCCATATTGATGTGACATTAATAAAAGGACAACCTTGTATGTTAGTCACTGAAATATTCAGGAGACGTCAATAAAATTGCTTCAATAATTTGTTTATCATTCAGCAAAAATTCAGTTATTCTCAACTAGTTTAAGACAGTAAGAGCTTACTTCAATATTTAATGTAATTAATCACTAAACATCGTTTAATTCTAGATTACCATTTTAAAGAAATCAGTGTAACATAAAAAGACATTTATGACAAAGCTTTGAATATTATAAAAAAAAGAACGAGAATCGCTTGTAAAACTGCTTGACATATGACCACTGATATATATCTATTTTATGGCGTTTATATATATATATATATATATATATATATATATACCATAAAATAGATTCTTAATCTCTACATTGCATATTTTATTCTAAAGGATTTGATGTAAAATGTCAAGGTAGGGAGGAAATGTAAGGTATCCATATTTATTTTGTATTTTGATATATTATATTCCAAAGTTCTAAGAAAAAAGTCTTTTTGGGTCCCTAAAATTTCGGATCTACTGCACCTTTCAATCTCCAGGTAAAGCATTAAAATCTTATTTTCCGAAAAACTTAAACAAAAAGCAAATAGCATCCTATAGCATTGGCCCTTTTATTTTTACTGGGGAATAACTTATAAATTACTGATATCAGAAAGACACAAAAAAATTCATTTCAAAGTTCTCTCTTTCTCTCTTACACACACACACACACACTCTCTTTCTCTCTTACACACACACACACACACTTTCTCTCTCTCTTACACACACACACACACACTTTCTCTCTCTCTCTTACACACACACACACACTCTTTCTCTCTCTTACACACACTCTTTCTCTCTCTTACACACACTCTTTCTCTCTCTTACACACACACACTCTTTCTCTCTCTTACACACACACACTCTTTCTCTCTCTTACACACACACACACTCTTTCTCTCTATTACACACACACACACTCTTTCTCTCTATTACACACACACACACACACTCTTTCTCTCTATTACACACACACACACTCTTTCTCTCTATTACACACACACACTCTTTCTCTCTCTTACACACACACACTCTTTCTCTCTCTTACACACACACACTCTTTCTCTCTCTTACACACACACACTCTTTCTCTCTCTTACACACACACACACTCTCTTTCTCTCTCTTACACACACACACACTCTTTCTCTCTCTCTTACACACACACACACTCTTTCTCTCTCTCTTACACACACACACACTCTTTCTCTCTCTCTTACACACACACACACTCTTTCTCTCTCTCTTACACACACGCACACACTTTCTCTCTCTTACATACACTCTCTTTCTCTCTCTTACATACACTCTCTTTCTCTCTTTTACACACTCTCTTTCTCTCTTTTACACACTCTCTTTCTCTCTTTTACACACTCTCTTTCTCTCTTTTACACACTCTCTTTCTCTCTTTTACACACTCTCTTTCTCTCTCTCTTACACACTCTCTTCCTCTCTCACTCTATATTTCTCTCTCTCTCTTTCACACACACACACTTACACTCACTCACTCTCTTTCGCTTTCTCTCTAAAAAAGATATGAATAGTAAAAAGAATAAAAATTCTCTAACAAAAAACATCTCAAAAGTCAATTTTTCTTTCTCTTTTTTTTTCAAGATTTTTTTCTAAGAAAGACGCGTTTTTCATATTCAGAAAATTTTGCCGATAAGTACAGGAGTGTACTAAAAAATCGAAGTGTCTTTTTTCAAAAGCGATTTGCACAATGGTAAATGAGAGTGAAGTATAGGCTAGAAGAATTACATCGACGTTTGTTTGTGTTGAGGCGTAAAGCGACAGGAACAAAAAATGGCGGCTTCCATTCACCTCGCTGCGCATGCACTGTTATCGTCTGTTTCTTATACGTTCCACGGTAAGACAGAATTGCAATGTTCACACTGCGTAAATAATTTGATCGATAGTATTTCCTGTGGAGTAGTATGAACGATACCCTTATTTTCACCAAGAGCAAATCAATAGCCTGTTTTGGAATTTAGTATTTTTAATGCAACAAAGTAGAGTTGTGCTGTTACAATGCAAATGGAAATATGATCAACAATAATGTTGATGACTTGTTAAAGATTTTCCCAACAAGATTTGAGAAATTCTTTAGTTGTAATGACGATTGCAATTCTAGATACGTATTAATAACTTCCGGATATATCCAGGACAAACATTCATTAGATGTTAATGAACTTTTAAACTAATTACCCGTCAAGAAGAGATTCCTGACTAAAGATTTACTGGAGAATCGCTTATAAGCGTCTGGTACAAGATAGACTTTATGGAATGTTTATATGTAACATGAAAAAAACTTAGTAAAAATATAGAATTAAAAAAAGATTTTAAAAATAATTTTCTTTTCAAATATTCAATTTCAAGTAATAAAATTTCACATTCATCTCAGACTCGTTTTTTTGCTTTTGTTTTTTTAAATATAAATGTTCTGTATCGTTCATGTTACTTAAACCGTGTGTAACATCTTTTAACAATAACGACATGTTTAAAAATGACTTGCAAATGACAGTCATTTTAAAAGCAGTTGTCCTTCAAAATTATCGAAGTCTTTGAGACCTGATATAGACGTTGATATTTTGAGTAAGTGTTTAAGTCTCAATTTTAAAGCAAACGATTTCTAATTACAAACGCCTTTGACAAAAGAAAAACTTGTGGATGATGTACCTTAAAAGCTCACATACAAACAAAAAGTGTCTACTGGACAAACCAAAATGAATTTTCAAATTTTGACGTCTCATAATATATGACTGAGATAAGGAAGAAATATGCCCCATACTGCCTAAGAAATATCAATAAAACCTCATATACTCATGTTATTGATTTTAAGCCACTTTGATATTATTTGAATTTTTTATTTAATAAAGTGTTTAATTTTGTTAATTTTGACTAATGCCTGTTGATAATATTTCTTTCAGGAGAAAGACTCACTGAGCAACAATGTAATGACATCTTCACCTTCTGCGATGTAAGAGAGGACATTGATGGAAACGTCAAATACGAGGGTAGGTCAAGATTTCTGATGGCAAATCGAAAATTCACTAGTTACTTGCCAATCTCTTATTAAATGAATTCCCTGCATATTATATTAAAATCCGCACACCAGAATTCATAATTACTTAGGCCAACCCAGTCACTAAAATTGGGGTGCAATTTTTCACCGGTGCATGTGGTTGATGTTCGAACCCAGAATTTCGAATGCTGATTTTCAAAGCGGGTAATTTATTGGAATTCGAATTGGCGCAATATAATCGCTTTAAATTTTGGTTTCATGTTATAGTAAAATGACTGCTTGGAAATTTCTCTTGATTGCTCCCTGAGAATGATGACCTAATAGGTAAATTCTTATCTACCTGAATAATGGACCCAATATATACTTGGGGCACCTGCTGTAATGCGGTGTTTAACAAGCTAGTTTCGTTGATTACTGTTCGATATGAGCTGGGTGCTGCACCATTGTGGCCTTGTGCCAACTCTGTAAATAAGCTTTCTAAGTATCTATCCATAATTTTTTCAAACATAATCTCATTCCTATTGTTTTGCCTGTTTTTTACCACAATTTTTCAGCCGATTTATTTTATGGCCTTCTTCAGGTATACAATCTGTATCGAAAGAAATTGGGAAGGTTTTGTATTCGTTGTTCTACTTGAAAATGTTCAATCTGAAGGAGGCAGTCGAATGGGTCACTCGAAGCGTTATAACAAACTAAATTAATAGACTAAACAACTCTTACAATGAAACACACTTATCTTCAAATAACAACAAGTAACTCGGCAGATATTTCAAATTACATTTTTTTCATCAAAGTGGATTGTGTTTATTTTTTTTTACTACTTCTCTTTTGTAGGTTATTTAAAGCTGAAACATATTTGGGGGATTTTAAGAATAATTCTTTTCTTTTTGCGATTGAATATTGTATTAATTTTTGTGGTGGTGGGGATAATAATGATTTTCAGGCACAATTTTTACTATTTAACCCATAGCAGGGGGAGAAGAGGTGAAGTATCTGCGCTTACATGAATATAACGAACCTGACTGGAATTCGAACTCCACTCTCCAATTCTGAGCCGTTATCCATTACTCCACCCGCATATTCAAACTTACAGCACCTGATATTCCCAAGCGGTTACCTATCTAGTTAATGACGAGGAACATTGTTGCTTAACTTCGGTGATCGGGCGGAAACCGGTGTTTCATCGTGATATGGGGCCATAAGCCCAAAATGGCTTTTAAAGTGCTATCAAATTTTCCTGGCCAATGATTTTCGAACGAAATAAAGTTTTAATTTTATTAAACTATGATAGTCACATTATTTTTGACGCCTACTAATAACACAAGTCTGGTTTTGGACAGTAAACTATTGACCTTTTTTTTTCCTTTAAGTTTAGTTTAATCTATCTTGACCCCTTCAATGTAAGGGTCAATTGCTATATATCCTCCTTATCTTCATAATCTTCACTTACATATCGTCGGACATTCTTATCACAGTCCCCATTCAGTAACTCTCTACCCCGTGTGGCGCTTGAAGCTGGTATTGAATAAACTTTTTAAAAAATGTCTATCACAAGGCTACAAATTCACTATACAGTCGTATTTGTGTACGAGAGTAAGTGTTCACTAACCACTACCCCACAGAAAAGCACTCAGTGGTTTACTGTGGAATTGCTTACATTTAAAATCGACTTTTCAGTAGCAAATTTCTTAAAGAATGCCGATTTTCTCATTTCTCCAATATTTATTCTGATTTGTTTTTGTTTTTTTTCCAGAATTGATGAAGAGGGTGATGGCTGGCCCCTTCCCTGACAAATCTGAAGATTAAATATTTTTCCTGTTTTCTGGAATCAATGTAACCACACCACTCCACCATATTGTTTAGTCTACCACTATGCCATCCGTTGACTGAGAAACAACAGTTTCAGTTTTCCAGAGACATCAATAAGCGCCTGATACCATTAAAGGATGCTTCCACAACGATATGACGATCTGTAAAGATTTTTTTCGATTAACATCAGAAAACGAAATCACCAAATGCAACATCCGTCAAACAAAATTAAACTTTTTATCATTATTGTTATTATTTTATAACTTGTCATTTTTTCTTAAAAGTCCAACTCTTTGGGGAAAAATGATCAACTGGGACTGTGTTACTTCTCCAAGAATTTAACATCATAAATGGACAGATGCTGCCGACAGGACCCAGTGATTTTTTTTTCTTTTGTGCTATTTTATACTTTTTTTTAAAAATTAATGGCGTATCCAACATTTGCTGCAGCAAGATTGGAGTGAGGCTTCGGCACAATGCTGAAAGCTGATTTGTATCGAAGATCGTCGTTTTGGTTGTTACTGGCCCGCTGTAATGTTAATAATAATAACAATAAAATGATGATTTCAACAAGATTCGTTGTTTTGCGCGGAAATACTTTCAGCTCTTTCAAAATTGCTCTTTATCTTTTTTTTATATTCTTTTTGTTTTGTAAAAAAAAATTCTAATAAGCTGAATGTCGTGTGAAAATCTTGTAATCAATCAGAGAGAAACTAATAGTTGGGTTTTTTTTTTTGTTTTTTTTTTTTAATTTGAAAAACTTACGCTCGATAACGAATAAGGATTAGTGAAGGTATTCCGTTTTTTGTCTTTTGAAAGAAAAAGAAAAAAGTGAGGGGGCGAAATTTAGGGCTGTAATTTGTTTTGAGAGGTGCGGCGGTAACAGTAAAGATGCCCAGTAAAAGGTATTGGATATAAGAGTGTCGAAATTTTACTCTATTTAATTTTCTCTTTATTTTTATTTTTGTCCGTTCTTATAAATTGTCCCAGTTCGGTTCCCTTTACTCATTGGGGATTTTAGAATCAGCATCTGTAACCATAACAACGGAATTGGCATCACCCCTGTATTTATTGTTTTCTTTTATTTAACCATGACCCCCATCCCACAGACACAAACCGCAAACCTTTAAATAATAACATAAGAAAATGTCTTCCATTCTAATTTGTTATGATTATCGGTACATATGTGTTTGTTTCTTCATTTAAAGAACTTTTGAATACCTTCTAATTATTTTATTCCCCCGTTTTTTGTTGCTTCCCTTGAATCACGTGATAAAACAGCCAGAGGGCGCTTCACGTGTTTACTTGATCAATGGCGTCGTTTGTCATGAATATTTAAGAAAGCAGTTAACATGTTTATGGTTTCTCTCTTTCAGAAAAAGATATTCCGATATATATCAACACAAACACACACACACTCACATACATACATATATATATATATATATATATATTTATACATATATATTTTTTCGACTGCGTGTAAACATTTTTTTATTCAAGTTGGTTAAAATAAAGTCAGAGTTGTTCTCTGTTCTTTCGATCAACTCTCTGTATTGTTATTGTCATTGCTTAGTTTTGAATCGTCTTTCCGTGACTCTCATTTGTCAACATCTTGCATTTCCTAAACCCTAACTAGACGAACTACTTGCTTCTTACCCTTTTCACTTTCTTTCTCCTTAAAAGTCGGCTGTTACTTTTTCAAGGAATTCTCTTAATTTCACGTGAAAATAAAATCATTCGACAAATCAGCGTTAATTTTCCTTCATATCCAATCATTTAAACCGCCTTAAACAGGACCGGATTAAACTAGTACGTGGCCTGTAGCGTAAAGGGACCCTTAATTTAAAAAAAAAACAAAACGTATAAATATTAAATCTTAAATTATTTTCTAACTTTGTGAAAGATCATATAAGCGTAAATATTGAAGTTGTATCAACATAAAATACAAACCCAGAAAAAATATGAAGCAAATGATTGTAAGAAGATATTTGAGTAGATTTTATGTCCTCAATCAGATTGCCTCAAATGATAAATAATTAAAGCTGACATGTAAATATTAACATTACCAGTTTATAATATTCCGATTTCAGTAGACAGTTTGAAAGTATTTAATGTGGGGCCTTATAAAATGCAGGGGTCGTATTATTTGCTACTTTTGCTACTAGGCTAATCCGGCACTGGACTTAAAATCAATTTACGCATGCTCCGACCAATTATAAACTTTTCTAAAAAGTTGCTATAAAATTACTTCTCTGATTCCGATGCTATTAAGACGACTTATCTGATATGCAAACGACAAGAGCCACACGTAGATTTAACTGTCATTCGCTTTTCCTATATATTTGCACGAAAGAAGTTCACTCTGTAAATACATGTCTTTGTTTAAATATGCGTGTAGGTAAGCAATGAAAGGTGCAATTAGTGCAACGAATATCGGCACTATAAATTCGAGTTGCAGTCTATCCTGCTGCGTTTGCATTCGCTGGGGAAAGGTATGAATATGCCCCTTCGCCTACAACCCCGAAAGCATAGACTGAGCTCTCCTGTCTTGAATGGCATCTCGTCTAAGCGAAAGAAAACTTTGAAATGCAAAGCGTGGAGGGAGTAATTGAGAAATCACTCCACTATCATCTTTCCCAAGAATGAATAGGGTTTTAGATAACAAAGAAAATAGAATCTATGGTGAGCCATGATCGCCTACGTCCTGAAGGGACATGACATTAAAAAGAGGGACGAGGGTGGGGAGTAATTAGTGATCGATTAAAAAAAAAAGATGGTAGGTATTTTTGTTGATAATTCGTTATTTGTTCAAATCGATCTGAAAACTATCAAATTTTATCACTTATTTTATTTATTAATCGAATGTTCATTTATTTACAAACATTTGATTTTCGGAATTAAGCGAACATTCAATTAATCGGAGGTCACTCCCCCCGCCCATTATAATTTTATTTGATATTTTGCACAGTGGTATACATTCGCTTATGAATGCGTGTGTAGTGTGATGGTTAACGACTCTGAAAGTGAAATTGGTAATACGAGATGAAAACCCGGCCGAGAATACGTTACATTCCCTTTAACATGGATCTATCCTTCCATCAACTATGATTTCAATTTAGTTTCTATAGAATTACTTCTTTGATTCCGATGCTATTAAGACGACTTAAAACGACAAAAGACACGCGTAGATTTAACTGTCATTCGCTTTTACTGGGCTGTCTTGCCTTGAGGTAGCAACCAGTCTAGGAAAAAGAAAACTATGAATTCAAAACCAGCCTGCTGGCTATCTTACCCTAAACACGCCCCACTACTGCTATGACCCTAATGGGTTACAATACTCGTGACGCGAATTATTAACATTGGCACAAGGCCATAACTATGGAGCGCCTAATGAGGATCGAACTCACTGATCAGCCAGATTAACTTGTTAATCATTATCCCACGCTGAGCCGTCTTCGGTTCGTGACTGGAAGCCGTTATGGTTCTTCAGTTGCGAAAAAAAAAACATTGACTTTTGAGAGAGTAAGAAGACATTTAGGAAATTGCTTTACTGTCTGGGAGACGACACTTCTTTAAAAACTCTAAGAGGAATAATTAATAATGAACAACTGGTTAGTGTTTGAATATTTTTACGAATCTAAGACGAATCTCGATCAGGGCTATGAATTAATGGGACATCCGATGAATAGACAACTCATGAGCAATAGGTTACGGCAGACATGTCCAAAGTCCGGCCCGGGGACCAATTACAGCCCCTAGTCAAATTTCATATGGCCCCGATCCTCTGTCTTAGAATGTATCACTTACGGCCCGCCAGTATTGTCAATCAGAGTATGTGAAGTACACACCCAAGAAATGCAATTTATGTTTTATCAAAAGATGGCAATAGCACTGTGCGGCCGCTCTCTGGCCGTGTGATCCTGAGCTTGGTTTTTTCCAGCCAATTTCTGAAGTCACTGCCTTTGAACCAGACCTGGCCTACACATTGCAGTCCAGATCTCAGTATCACCCTTCACACTAGTGCAGGCAAGTTATTTGGTTTGCTAATCTGAGATGAATAAATTCTAAAATCTTAGTGAATTAAATTTGTTTTGTGTTCATCAAAATCAGTTATAAATCTATTTGGACACTTGGACTTGTGTCACTTTGTTTTCTATTTCTTAATAAGATTAATGTTGGTGTTAGGTTCCGATTCATATGTTTTTAACTTAAAAGTTGACAGACAACATTAATAGCAATAACATGTAATATTTAAGATTAACCTGAGATATAACTTTCTGGAAGTTCTTTTCCCTCAGATGTATTTTACTTCAACTATGACAGGGTGAGTGATTTTGGTAAGAAGTGTTTAAATTTGTTTGACATCCATGTAAAGAAATGAAAATATGCCATTTGCAATAAAATTTTCATACTTCATTTGCATTTAATTTTAATAGTTCAAAGAATGACAAGCAGAATGGTTGACCCTCATGAATATTCACCTCATCAAATCTGGCCCTCTTTGAAAAATGTTCGGACACCACTGGTTTACGGGATTGTTTTTGTTAAGCCTGTCTTATCTCTCAATAGAGTAATTTACGAAATTTGGATTTACTCTATTACAGGTTACAATAGTGGGACTTTTAGTAAGGATAGGACTCAGTAATCTTAACGTGCGAGATAAATTGTTGTATCGACATTTTTTATTGCGTTTCTGACATTGACGGTGTTTTCATTCCGATCGTCCGCTTGGCTTTGCTTTCGCTTTAGGGCCTTTTTTTTTTTTTTGCTGTCATCCTTTTTTCTTCAAGATACTTCATATCTTGACAAAATAACTAAAGAATCAATCCACCAAAAAAAAACCGTTTCTCTGTCGACTCTTTGTTCTCTTTATTCTTCAACTCATTGATTGGTTGCAAAACCAATTTCCTTTCGTTAGAAACATCGACAGACTTGCCATCAGGCTCTACTTGTTGCTTCCAAAGTCTGACACAAACCCATAGTGTTTAGTAATGAATGTCCTTTTGCAATGAATGGTTGAATATCTAACACGGAAATCAAAAGATTCTCCAAATAAGCCGAGTTTATCTGTAGTTGTTGAAAAATTCCGACCAATACTTTTTGCTTAGTCTTTAACGAATTTCATGTGTATCTGGTTTGGAAAAGAATTTATAGAGTTTTCTTCTATCGACTTGTAGCTGAAGCAATTGTAAGGCTATACATGCAAGGACATACCCTAGATTAAGAAATATTTTAACATCATGTGAATGGCGTGTCTCTCCGTAGAGTAATAGTTAAGCTAATCTCGAATTTGTGTAGTAGAAAATACTATGAGTATATTACAAACGAACACTTGCAGATAACCAAGAGGGGTTTGCTTTGTTTCAAAGCTAAGACGCTGAAGATCTCTAAGTGAGTTCGCTTCCCATAAGATTCTGTGGTTTTAAAACACTTAACCCTAGAACACTAACCATCAATTAAAGTTACATCCCTACTAACCATGGGTATATCATACCCGATTTTGAAAATATCAAAAAAATATTAAATATAAATCTTTATTTGAAATATTTTACATGCAGACACTTCAAACTTTGTACTTTGAGTTAACATTAATAGGAACTGAAAAACATTATTTAGGTAAGAAAATCAGGTACTGAAAATTGTAATTAAAAATAGGAAAATTTGCGCTGGTTACTATATACCCATGGTTAGTATTCTAGGGTTAATACGCCTCATTTTCCTTGTTGTCCCAACACTAAATCTTAATTAATTTTCGTACAAGTGACTTTATGTTTTAATATTGTTTCATAAATGAGGCAATGATACCATAGATAGTATTTATTACCCACGACCCACCAGAGCGTTTTTCGGTACCTGAGTCCATTTTACAACCCAGAGTCCCACACGACCCACCCGTGAGTCGTTGGAAAATTCCCAATATACAAGTATTACATTGGAACTAACTCTCATTTTCTGTATTCAAAAATATTTACATTTTTTTTTTTAAAATGTGGGGTCTGGTGTACCATGATCTGTTAAGCAGTCAATCATAGCAATCCACTTCCAATAATTCTCATAGAAAAGAAATTAGAAAACGACCCACCAAAGAATCTTGTGGGCCTTGCAGTTATACCACCACGACCCTCCGGTGGTTCGTCTGGGGGCCAATGTGATAATCAAGACCACAGAATCTTATGGGGAAAAGAAAGTTTGATAGAGAGATGGAATATTCCAAGTTCAGCAAATTCCCATAGAGATATTTAGCGTTCTTGCTTTGGGACAAGGCATGTGTACTTCTTTAAAAAAAGGGGGGGGGAGTAAAAGGAGAAAAAGACGGCATCTATAGAAACATAAACACATCAGCATTGAAAGTGATTCGAATAAATTTCATTTCAATTGCTATTAAGAGCAAAGAAAATATATCTACCATTCCGGAGCACTGTTGTATTTCTTAGATATCTATCTTCTTGAAAAATTAAAAAAACGGTTTTGTAAGCTTTGATGATACATTTTAATTACTGCCAACAATAATGACTGCCCTAATTTATTGATGGCAGCTGAAATCCAATGTTTAATAATCCTGTGAATTTTAACGTTATTTTGTATTCAGATGATATAATTTTATTATATCGCTTTTGCAATACCGTACATGGAAAAACAATATACACATTTTTATGTATCAAGACCAAGGAAAAAATTAAAACAAAGTGGAAAAAGTTTTCGTGTAACGCGTTTAGCCCTTTAAGACTTCATCAGACTAAAGTGATATTTCAATTGATGCGACTACGCATGCGCGATGAAAAGGGGACGCTGATAATTATAAATTTTAATTAATTATTTTTTAATTATTTTTTATTTATATTTTTATTTTTTATACATGATTTTTTAAGTATATAATCAGCCGATTTCATTTGGTTTCTTTTTCTTTTTGTTTGTTTCCATCAATTTTGTAAATATTCTACATTGTGGTAAAAGAAGAGCTGCCAAGAAAGATGAAACGTTGTAAGAACCTGGATGTACATTTTCCGTGCATAATATAGCGATTAAATCACTTTCTATATATTTTCATCTTAGTAAATTACTTTCTTTTTTAATTAGAGTAGCATTTTTAAAATCAAAATTATGGCCAGACTCATTACAGTGAGTAACTGATATAGAGAGTGTGTTATTTTGTAAAAGGGCCCTTTTCTGTTTACTACTCTACATACATTTAAATATATGAATAGATTTCTATACAATAATCAATCGTATTATTTGAACCCCTTGTTGATCTCTTCACTTTTATGACACAAGTTGATTACAGATTAATTAATAATAAAAGTATCCCAAAATAATAAATCCATCAAAATTCCATGAATTGTAGAAATATTGTTACATTTGATAATCGAAATGTTGAAAACCAGTCTATGTCGGACAGACGACACTGATTGCAATGAAGGACAACATTTTCTTTTAGTTTAAGTCAACATTTATTTCCGATTTTTCTTCCCATTTTTTTTCACTTTACCCCCAAATCTTTCTTTTATCTGCTCTTTCTTTATCGATTATCATTCTAATTGTATTTGCATAAATCCATCTACCTCTGCATTCTCCCGTCCACAAATTTCTTGACCTCTAATTTTGTTGCGTTCTTTCCATAAAAAAGTTTAACTCTCAACACCGAGTAGATTATATTTTGTCAAAAATGAAATAAAATTATTATTAATAATTTTAATTAACTCAAATATCGCTTACTTTTCCATTTAATAATCTATCCTTATCATTATCTTATCGGAAAGACTATGTATTGACTTCACTTTCATTTACGTTTAAACATAGTGGCTGGCATTTTATTTCTGATAATTACTTTTCTTTGCCATAACCCTTAAAGTTTCTCTGATTTTGCATTCGTCATGACGCGTAACAGTTTGTTTCCTAAATGCATTCTTATTCATAGTTGACCTTTTTTTCAAATACATGATAACAAGCAGGAAAACTAAGTGTTTAATAAAGATCTTGACATCTGTAGTAAATAAAGATCGCTGACATCTGTAGAAAATTACTCACTGGCACTAAACTAATCGAGTGAATTCTAGTGTCATCGAATGCTTCACACTTGAGACTTTGCGCCAGACTATACCAAGCCCGATGACTACGTTCTTAATCAAAATAGTTTTGGAATTGTCAAGCTATCGTCATAAGCAGCAATAAAGCGATGGTTCGTGAATTTGGTGACATATTGGTTGAGAGTTCAATCCCTGGATCGGGCAGTGTGTACTCCGTGGAAGCGGGTGAGCGATAACTGAGAAATACTATAAATAAGAACTAAGCAAGATACCCCTAGACATGAGCAGGAAATCGAGAACAGTCTCCACCTGTAGATTAAATAAAGGGTTCAGTTCAGAATTCCCCGTAGGTTACCCAGATCGATATACACCTGAGGAAGGCCGAAGGGCAAAACAGCCGAAATGTTGTGATAACAACAACAAAGATGAGGACAATAGTCCGAATATAAATAGTGTAAATAATGATAACTCCTCATTCCAGAAACTCAAACAGAAATTGTTAATCTGTTTTTGTAACAAATAGCGAACTGTTTTTTCTAAATCATTAATTTATAGGTTGTTCCAGTTAATTATTTCACAATCTAAGGGAAACAACTCGTGCGTTCTTTTTGTTTAAAACACTCAACAACTTTCAGTAGCTTTCTTTTTCATTTATTCAGTCATTTACGGCGGGAAGAAGCATTTCTTAAGAGAAAAATTTGTTAAAAATTGTTAGTTTCGATCTTTTTATTAATTTTTTTCGGAGTTCCGACATAAGATGACAATATATTTTATTCAAATTTTTGAGTTTGAATATAAGTTTTTCGCTTTTATTATATTTCAGACTTATTTTATTTTGGTTGTGTTAGAAAAACAAAACATTTTTTTGCCGTTGCCAATGGCAGTGCCAAAAGAAAAACGCACAATAAATCAATCTCTTTACAAAACCATTGGACTTTTGACAAAATATCATCTCTGCAGAAATCAATTCAAATAAAATGATAAGTTGTTCTGAAGAAACATCGACAAATATGAATTCGTCACGTGTTTAATCAACTGATCAAAAAATAAAAATGAAAACTAGAAAAAGAACTGAAAAAGGTGGGTACTCGGCAAAAGGTAATAAGTTCGATTTTTTTCCATTTGAATGAGTTTCTTGCAGCCAACACATATAGAAAAAATACTCTCCAATATAGATGAAGGTAAAAAATACAATAAAACACAAAAACGATCTTATCCAGTTCATATATCGCTCATTCTGTTCATCTCAGAATTTTCGTTTTTCTTTCTTTCTTTCTTTCTATCTATCTATCTCAGTATTCTATCATCTTTCTCTTTTGTCTCTCCCTCTCAAACTATCTATCGTCCCCAGTTTTCTCTCATCTCTCTCTCCCTGTATCTATCTATCTAGGTAGCTAGCTATGTCATTGCATATCTATCTATCTATCTATCTCTCTCTCTCTCTCTCTCTCTCTCTATATATATATATATATATATATATATATATATATATATATATATATATATATATATATATATATATATCAAATCCGTAAGTGGTAAAGATAATGCAAATAGGTCTTTTTTAACATAAAATATTAAAAAGATAGATTCATGAAGAGACCTCAATATAGAATATATATATATATATATATATATATATATATATATATATATATATATATATATATATATATATATATATATCAAAGGAAAAGCTCAATACATCATTAAAAAGTTCGGTAATAATTTATTTCAGACATATAATTGACGAGAAAGATCCTTGAAGAGATAAGAGGAAGTGGGAAGAAAAACAAAAAAAGGTGTTAACCTAACGAGAAGAGCTGGTAGAGGAAATACAAAGTTACAGTCAGTGAAATACATTGAAAATAAATAAAATTTATATCGTTGCTATCTAATCTAAAATATATATATATATATATATATATATATATATATATATATATATATATATATATATATATATATAACTGATACAACAAAAGTTAATGAAAATGAACACACTACCACCTCTTGTCTGGATGAGTGGATTTCACGATATCCTTGGAAACAGTGAATTATGAATTTTTGCCGTGCCTTTAAAACTCAGTAAATTTAAAAAATAAGTTACTCCAAAATTCGCTTGAGGATGAAATGGAACTAATGTTTTTAATTTAATTACAAAATTAAATCCGAAGCATTTAGCTTCCATTTTTGAAACATGGTTATTACTGTGTAGCGAAAAAAAACATATTTTAAAACAGTTAATTTATAATATTAATGCTCTGCAAATTTACATTGAGCACTATTTTGTAAAATAAAAATAAAAATATCTATAAGAATACCGGATTATATATCTTACTGTTCTTTCTTTTTATTTACATATACATATACAGAAAAAACACGTGCAACCACCTATACACACACATTCATACATCGATAATACTATGACTAGTATGTATAGATGTATGAATGGGTGTAGGTAAAATAAACTTTGCTCTTTCCTCGTAATAATAACACAAAGACTTTGAGGATAAAACCTTGTTTTGAACATTTTTTCATCATGTATACTTTTTTTAGCGAATATTTGGAGGTACCTATATATATATATATATATATTTAAAGACAGTTATAATATGTTTAACGTTCTTTTTATAGATATAAGTATTTAAGCAAATGCTCTGTTTTATAATAAACAGTATTAAATAACATTTACCGGCTTGAATGTCCGAGAAATTTTCATAGAAAATTTTCGTTCTCCGACAGGAATCGAACCTGTATCCTATACGGAACCATCATTTCGCGTGATGTGCCTTAACCGTTTTTTGAATTGAACATAGTCCGACAATTTATTTAAAGATATATGTTTAACGTTCTTTTTATAAATGTCTTTAAATAAATTGTCGGACTATGTCCAATTCAAAAATATATGACGTCATTTGTTTACATTTGATACGCTAGAGCAGATATGAATAGAAGAGATTCATGGAAGATTTAAGTTTAAAGATAGTAAAATCGACCTTGCTAACCAGACGCTCCTCTGTGGCCGAACGGTTAAGGCACATCACATTTCTAGGACATTCAGGCCGGTAAATGTTATTTAATACTGTTTATTATAAAACAGAGCATTTGCTTAAATACTTGTATCTATAAAAAGAACGTTAAACATAATATAAATGTCTTTAAATAAATTGTCGGACTATGTCCAATTCAAAAATATATATATTACTATAAATGCTACTTTTTAGTAGATACACGTAGCTGAGTTGGTATCCCTGTTATTTTCTTTTCTTCAATAGTGAAATTAATAACAACTCGCGTAGATTGAGAGGTCCCATTATAGAAAGCTTGTGCCTCCGACATGAATTGAACCTGTATCACTTTCACCAGTGAAACAACTCAAATACGTATACCCACTAAAATTCTTTATATATATATATATATATATATATATATATATATATATATATATATATATATATATATATATATATATATATATATATATATATATATATATATATATATATCCAATTCAATATATATATATATATGTCCAATTCATATATATATATATATATATATATATATATATATATATATATATATATATATATATATATATATATATATATATAACGAGCTTCACTCTCTACAAGGCCCGGGGGCCACTCGTGGTAGAGAGTTACCTTTGGAGGCCAGTTTTGCGTATAGGAGTGGAAGATAATGGTTAACCCTAGCCTTGAACAGGTTAAGATTGTAGTGATCAGTGAAACATCCTGTTGGGAGTCGGCTCCACAGAGCAATTTTTGCAGGAAGAAGCTGTTCGACTGCAACTTACTTCTCACCGATGGAACATGGAGGGAATGTGGGTAGTTTGCCACAATGTAAGTGGCATGGCGTGTTCTTGCTGCGAAGGTTTGCATTGGGAATGTAGTTCGTCCGAGCACTTTCCGTTGAAGTAGCGGCAGACCAACGAGAGACTTGTTACATCCTGCCTGTGGGAAAGACGTTGAAGGGTGGAGAATATTTCGTCACCCACAAGGGCTCGAAGACGCTTTTGAACTGTATCGAGGTTGAAGAGTGTGATCTGGAAAGCTCCCGCCTAAATATAAGAAGAATGGTCTATTTTTTTGCCTGATCTGGCTCTTGTAAAGGTAAAGGATAGCAGGAGAAGTCTGGTGCTTACTGGAACGGTACAGAGAGCCGACCATTTTACTTGCATCCTTGGTAATGGTTCGTATGTACGAGTTCCACTTGAGGTCGGATATGAGTTTGAGGCACAACACTCTTTCAAGGCACGGTGCTTCCTCAAGAGGACCTCCGTTCATCAAGATTGGTGGTAGTTCGGGGTCACATCGGCGATGATGAAATGTAACTAGCTCGGTCTTCGAGACTGTATGTAACCAGCCAGTTTTTACCCCATTGGGTAGTTTGTGCAACATTGAAAAAGATATCAATCACCAATCACTGACTATATTGAGAGTTTTAGAGGTGCGCCCGTATATAGTCATATCATCAGCATAGATATTTACAAATGACCTGGGTATATTCTTAGGCAGATCGTTTATGTAGATCAAAAAGAGGGTTGGTCCGAAGAGTAACCCCTGCCGGACGCCCGCGCTGACCTTTAGGGTTCTGGAGGATTTTCTATTGATAACTACCTTCAGGAACCTACCTGTTAGGAATTATTTTATGATTGAGACCTTTCCAGTGTCACCATAACTGGAGAGTTTGTGTAGTAAGCCTTTGTGCCACACCTTGTCGAAGGTCTTTGAGATATCTAGTGCTCTAGTCTTCAAGGTTTGTCGTCAAGATCCTCACGGATTCTGTGAGTGATGGTAGTTAGGACGTCGGCAGTGGACTGAGCCGACCGAAAGCCATACTGCACGTCGCTGAAGAGTTTGTTCTTTTCTAGGTGCTCGACTACATTATTGATTATGGTCTCAATACTGATACTGAGGAGACTGATGGGTCTATACTAGAAGGGAGAAGATCGCACGCCCGCGTTCTTGAAAACCGGGCATACGCTTGACACTTTCCACAGGTTTGAGTAGGATTTCTTAAGCAACGGTTGAATAATTTTGCTACGATTGGGATAGTTCCAGGTTGATGCTCTTAAGGATAGCCACCGGAATTTTGTCTGGACTTGTGGTTTTCTTAGAGTCAAGACTTTTGATAAGTCTAGAGACCTCGCGTGTTGTGCTCAGTGAGACGTGGAAACTTGGGGAGCGGATGGTCTTTGTCATCTATCGTTAAGTTAGAGGCAAAAATACAAACCAAGAGGTTCGCCTTATCGGTCGAGGAAGATATGACTTCAGGGCCATTTATAATTATGGGCACAGTCGTTTTACCTCTGTTCATGATTTGGTTGGTGATCTTCCAGAATTCACGAGATCCAATTTGTTTCTTTTCAAAGTTGGTCTGGACTGGTCATGCGAAGGAGAACTTGGCGTTTTCTGAGCCCTTTTTGCAGCTGTTGCAGTCAGTTCTGAACGCAGTGAGGGCCGAATGACTTCGCTCCTTGCGATAGATATTGAAGTAATGGTTTCGGTAAGTTATAGCTGCAGCGCATTCAGGGGTGAACTCTTTGGTTTTTGATGGAGTTTCTTTTGGGGTATAAAACTTTCCATTCCAGAAAGGATTCAATCAGTGACAAGGGCAACAGTTTTGGAGGTAGCCAGCTTGAAGAAGGCCAGGTGGGGAGCTTCCATCAGGATCGAAAGCTGTCCCAGTCTGTCTCCGCATAGCGAAAAATCGTTCTATGGAATTGCACATCGACGAATACCTTAGGTTTGACATCAATCTGGACACTGATTAGTGAATGGTCTGACGTGCCTAGTGGAGGTAAAACAGTTGATAGGCATTTATTAGGATAGGAGGTTAGGAAGAGTTCGAGGAGGTTCGGCTGATGTCCTGTCGTGTCAGGGACCCAGTTCATAGGCGATGGAGAAGTCTCTACAATATCTGCCTTCAGCATCGGTTTTATTGAAGTGGACTAGCCACTCTTTATGGGAGATGTTGAAGTCACCGCAGATATGAAAGCTTACCGAGGAGAATTGAGTAAATATATTGTCAATCTTTTCGGATAGTCGGTCGAAGATTACCGTTCCTTTGTCCTGAGGACGATAGAGAGCAAAGACAAATATGGTACTATGGACAAGTGCCACGCGGAAACACATATACGGAAGATCGGGTTCCTCGTTTTTTTCGTCTCTGCCACAGGGAAATTCGTCTTTAATATAGACTCCGAATGTTTGTACGAAATATTGTTAGTGTCTTTAATTATCGAAGATGAAACTGATTTGCAAGACCCGGGGGAATTTATTTGAATTGAGATTTAAGCAAGTCACTCTATGACTAAAGAATATTGGTGAAGAATTATTCTAAATTATCGCATGTGGAATTCCCTTCCGACTTCTTGCTTCTCTGCCACCTACAATCTTTAAAACTTTAAATACAACGCACATGGACTAGACACTCTTTATGGGGGACGTTGAAGTCACCGCGGATATGAAAGCATAACGAGGAGAATTGAGTAAGTATATTGTCAATCTGCAATTTGAATTGAGATTTAAGCAAGTCACTCTATGACTAAAGAATATTGGTGAAAGCTTATTTTTGCATAGTCGGTCGAAGATTACCGTCCTTTTGTCCTGAGGACTGTAGAGAGCAAAGACGAATGTGGTACTATGGACAGGTGCCAAGCGGAAACACATATACGGAAGATCGGTTTCTTCGTATTTTTGCGTCACTGCCACAGGGCATTTCGTCCTGGATGTAGGCTCCGAGTCCGTGGCCGTGACGTTTTAGGTTGTCATTTTTGGCTGTGTGAGGTGAGTAGCCCGGGACTGAGAAATCCCGCAGTGCGTATGTAGCGTTGATACATTTTCAGAGAGTAACAGAAGGTCTGGTCTAGATTTGAGAAGATGATGTTCCACTTCTCCAAAGTTGGAACTTAACCCCTTAGGTTGGTGTAGGGGGTAATATACAAGGGGTTTACTTTGTTATGATGAAATATAGTTTCAAGTTGTGCTATATTTATATCACAGATAGATCGTAGGTAAATATAAAAGGGAACACTCAAGTCAACACCAAGCGGCAACGACCTGCTTCATGCTTGAACGCAATCTTCAGTTGGCGTGAAGATTGGGTTTAAGTATG
The DNA here is from genome assembly GCA_964036315.1 of Acanthosepion esculentum. Classification (NCBI taxonomy): domain Eukaryota; kingdom Metazoa; phylum Mollusca; class Cephalopoda; order Sepiida; family Sepiidae; genus Acanthosepion; species Acanthosepion esculentum. The sequence continues at coordinate 79,783,564 of OZ038515.1, forward strand.
AAACAGACTGTCGCTTGTCATGTTAAAAAGAATTTAAAATTAAAAGATTAAAATAATCTCCTCCGGTAAAATATTTTTCTTAAGGAATTCAAGCATAAAACAAATAATTATTAACAACATTTTCCCTAATTATATCGTTGACTATCAAATTAGTTTCCACTTATAGAATACTAATTTTAATATAAACTTGAGTTCTCAAAGTAAGATTCCTAATAATACTGTTAACATATTCTACGAAAAGCAAATGCACCATAACTTTAAAAAAGCCGATGAAATAGCAATAAAACTAACTTTATATATATATATATATATATATATATATATATATATATATATATATATATATGTATGTATGTATATTGTCATCCACAGACAGACTGTTTCGCTGTATCACAGCTCATCAGTGTGGCTAGACGTCCGGTTGCCTCTGGCTAGAATCGAAAACCGGCTGAATTCGCGTCAGTCGGAAATTTTACCCTGAAGCCGTTGGCGCACGGCAGAGAAGAAGGTGAATTTAAGCGTATTTATTTTTAGATAAACACACAGTGACTGAGAGAACTCGATTTGATTTACCGAAGAGTCTTGCATTATTAGCCGTAATAGTCACTGTTTACAACCCACACATCCTCCCCAAAGAGCTCAACCAAAATAATTTTTTTCAGGAGCATATATATATATATATATATATATATATATATATAATTGGTATCACCCCATGCAAGACAATAAAGGCACTAAGACACAAGGGGTTACTGGGTGTGGAAGAATTAGAAACAGATTGATAATGACCGGGAGGAGAAAAGAGTACTCAGGAGGACAGTAGATAGCGATTGCAATTGCGTTTAAAGTTTTGCAGATTAAAGCTGGCTGGAAAGCATTGAGCAGGAAGGGAGCTCCACAAGCGAGAGTTGCGAGAAAATAATAACTGTTAATAACTGTTAGCATAAAACTTACGGCCACATCTAGCCAGCTCAATTGTAAATTGTTGAGATCTAGTACTACGCTTAAGTTTTTAAAAAAAAGTCTAGGTACCATAGCGAATATCTCATCTGAACAATTACCATGAAAGTATTTATAGAATGACGCAGAGAAGCAACCTTACGGTGGTGGGTAAGTGAGTGAAGCCGAGCAGTCATGTGACCTTAGACTTGAATGATGGTTATTACAAATCATATAGCAAAGAGCTATGTAGCCATAGATACGTCAATAAAGAATCAAACCACCATCATAACATTCTAGATAATTTGCATAGATCAGTCCAAGTTAGATTATCTACCAGCTATAAAGAAATATTTGGTAAAAATAAAATTAAATATACAGAAGTTTTAGAACTAAGCAACCATAAAGTAAATTTAGAGGATTTAAAAAAAACAAAAACCAAAAAGGTAAAAATAAACAGAAACACCGTAAGCGTAAAATTATTTGGTTTAATCCACCTTTTAATTGTAATGTTCAAACTAATATCGGAAAAAATTTCGTAAATTTAATCCATAAGCATTTTAACCATTCACCAGCACTAATAAAGGTTATTAACAAAAAATAATGTTAAAATCAGCTATAGCTGCGTTAAAAACATAGATAAAACCAAATTCCTGTATAACAACATTATATTAAACAAATATATTTAAAAAAAAGACAACGTAAATATTTCTAAAAACAAATGCAACTAACGAAAAAATTTGTCCCTTAAACAGTCAATGCATGACTGATAATATTGTATACCGAGCGAGCATGAATTCAGGTAACAATGTTAAATTTTATTTTGGTTCCACTGAAAATCCTTGGAAATTTCGTTTTTACCATCACCGAATGACCTTATGTAATATAAAATGCAAAAACAGCACTGCTCTCTCCAAATCTTTCTAGCAATTAAAGAATGATGGTATCTTACAATCAATCAACTGGGATATTATAACAAGAGCTAAATCTTATAAATGGAAAGGAAATAAATGTAATTCATGTCTTATTGAAAAATGTGTTATCTTAAAAAACTTAAATAACCGTAGCTTATTATTATTATTAAACAAAAGAAATGAGTTGATGGTTACATGTAGGCATGAAAATAAATATAGAAAAAATCACAAGGTCATGTGACCGTGGTGGCCATTTCAACCGCACATTGTCATTATCACTGGCACGCCCGATTCATCTCCCTGGTAGATTCTCATTTAAATGTCCGCACTGAGGCGTAAGAGAATGTTGCACAAAACATGCTACAGCGTGTTTGGCAGGAGCTGGGCTATAGACTTGACGAGTGTTGTGTCACAGGTAGTGTGCATATTGAATATTTGTGAAGCTTTGTGAAATCGGTTATAAAATCTACATCCCTTTGAATATCTTGTTCGAATTTTGATAAATAAACCTTTTATTGTTCAACCTGCAGCCTATTTAATTTTGAAGTTACTCAGATATTCACATTTGAAATTATGTCAATTTTTTTTGTGGGTGGGGGAGCATCCTGTATTTTCCTGTGTCTAAGTCCATTTTAAACTAGCGTTAGTAGTTGTCAAATATATTTGGTTTCCTGTTATGTTGTCGGTTTCTTCAAATTTTCTGCCCAAGTACACCATGTCTCTCTCCCCGCGCTCTCTCTCTCACTCTCTCACACTCTATCCCTATCTCACTCCCTCTCTCTCTCTCTCTCCATCTCTCTCTCTCTCTCTCTCTATCTCTCTATATGTATAGGCATGTGACGTGAGCGTTATTTTTTATTTTATATATTTATTTTTATACATTTATTTTTTGCCAGGTCACCACTCTCACCAATTCTATAAAAACCACCATTTATCTCTACTTACTCTGATGATGAATTAAGAAAATTGAAAGATTGGGCGATATATTTCTTCCAAGATGAACTGACAAAATTTCCTCCTTATTTAAGAAGGGTTATTCGAATTTGAAAAAGTCGATCAATAAAATCGATCGACAAAAACGTCTGTTGGTTTTAATAACAATTGCCTTAAATAACTTTTGCTGCCTAAATACACTATATATATATATATATATATATATATATATATATATATATATATATATATATATATATATATATATATCAACGATCGATGTTAAAAACAGTAGATTTCCAAGATGTAATAAAAGGGCGAAAATTAAAGGAAAACAAAAAACCTCCCCGAATAGGACCAACCTGAATACTTTTGTATCTATTTTAACAATAAAATGGGAAATATGATCCTTATATTTAAATAAATTTTGACTTTGTGTGGCAGTAAAAAGAACCTGTTTATATATATATATATATACACGAGTGTAAGTAAAAATTATCCGCACTTTTACCATAACATATGTTTAGCTTTGAGACTTTGTGACACTGTCTTCTGCTCAAGCATGCTTATAGTTGGTAATATTTGTGGTCATGTAATCGATGTTTGAGCTTGATCGTGCCAGTTTTTTTATGTTGTTCCTGTGTAAACATGGTCGCTCCGCTAGCAGTGTGTAATGTTTGACCCCAACTCTCTCTCTCTCTCTCTCAATCTCTCTCTCTTTTTACCCCCCTCTCTCTCTCTCTCTCTCTATATATATATATATATATATATATATATATATATATATATATATATATATATATATATCCAAGTATAGGATTGGTGTATACGGAATAAATTCCAATAACCAAAAAATACTATTCTTAAAAGAGTGCTCAACACAGAGTAGACCAAATATAATTTATTCGAAAATTATAACATAAATATGTTATAAAATCACTACAAAAATAGCCATTTTTTTTTCAACACTTCTGGTGTCTCATCAAGTGATGGTGTTGAATGGAGAATAAAGAGTTTTAAAAGGTTCAAATCAATCAAACACCCCTCGCTAGGGGAAACGCTGTTACATAAGCTGTAATGACCAATCAATATACAAGTATATGAGAATTCAAAAAACTTGACAACAAACCTTGGTTATAATAATTAATTCCTTAATGTTAGGGTTAGACTAAAATAGAAATCATTCTAATTAAAATTAAATTTTACTATAAAATTGAAAATTAAAAATTACGAATTTAAAATTTTAAATTTAGTCTGTATTTAGTTAAAAAAATTATAAAATTATTTAAAGAAGAAACTGAGGAAAAATATATATGTTTTATTTATTTTGTTTTTATTGAAAGGCGAAAAATTCAGTTAGAATAAACGTTAAAATCTAATGTTGTGCTAAGCTTCGTTACAGCTTAGATACATTTGAAGTGATGATGTGGGGAGGGGAGGGTGAAATCTTGCAAAAGACAATACATACACAATCAGATTATAATACACAAACACGTAGACATATTTAGATATATAAACACGCAAAAACACGAATGAAACAGGAAATAGATATCCACGACCCTTAAAAAAAACAAATAAAAAACAGACAACATATACATACAATGAAAGGCATATATAAGCGATCATACCTGCATACATTAATAAAGAGACACACATATACATACACTGAAAGGCATACATAAGCGATCATATATGCATACATTAATAAAGAGACACACATATACATACAATGAAAGGCATATATAAGCGATCATACCTGCATACATTAATAAAGAGACACACATATACATACAATGAAAGGCATATATAAGCGATCATACCTGCATACATTAATAAAGACACACACATATACATACAATGAAAGGCATATATAAGCGATCATACCTGCATACATTAATAAAGACACACACATATACATACAATGAAAGGCATATATAAGCGATCGTACCTGCATACATTAATAAAGACACACACATATACATACAATGAAAGGCATATATAAGCGATCATATATGCATACATTAATAAAGAGACACACATATACATACAATGAAAGGCATATATAAGCGATCATGTATGCATACATTAATAAAGAGACACACATATACATACAATGAAAGGCATATACAAGCGATCATATATGCATACATTAACAAAGAGACACACATATACATACAATGAAAGGCATATATAAGCGATCATACCTGCATACATTAATAAAGACACACACATATACATACAATGAAAGGCATATATAAGCGATCGTACCTGCATACATTAATAAAGACACACACATATACATACAATGAAAGGCATATATAAGCGATCATATATGCATACATTAATAAAGAGACACACATATACATACAATGAAAGGCATATATAAGCGATCATGTATGCATACATTAATAAAGAGACACACATATACACACAATGAAAGGCATATACAAGCGATCATATATGCATACATTAACAAAGAGACACACATATACATACAATGAAAGGCATATATAAGCGATCATACCTGCATACATTAATAAAGACACACACATATACATACAATGAAAGGCATATATAAGCGATCGTACCTGCATACATTAATAAAGACACACACATATACATACAATGAAAGGCATATACAAGCGATCATATATGCATGCATTAATAAAGAGACACACATATACATACAATGAAAGGCATATATAAGCGATCATACCTGCATACATTAATAAAGAGACACACACATATACATACAATGAAAGACATATATAAGCGATCATACCTGCATACGTTAATAAAGACACACACATATACATACAATGAAAGGCATATATAAGCGATCGTACCTGCACACATTAATAAAGACACACACATATACATACAATGAAAGGCATATACAAGCGATCATATATGCATACATTAATAAAGAGACACACATATACATACAATGAAAGGCATATATAAGCGATCATATATGCATACATTAATAAAGAGACACACATATACATACAATGAAAGGCATATATAAGCGATCATATATGCATACATTAATAAAGAGACACACATATACATACAATGAAAGGCATATATAATCGATCATACCTGCATACATTAATAAAGACACAAACATATACATACAATGAAAGGCATATATAAGCGATCATACCTGCATACATTAATAAAGACACACACATATACATACAATGAAAGGCATATATAAGCGATCATACCTGCATACATTAATAAAGAGACACACACATATACATACAATGAAAGGCATATATAATCGATCATACCTGCATACATTAATAAAGACACAAACATATACATACAATGAAAGGCATATATAAGCGATCATACCTGCATACATTAATAAAGACACAAACATATACATACAATGAAAGGCATATATAAGCGATCATATATGCATACATTAATAAAGACACACACATATACATACAATGAAAGGCATATATAAGCGATCATATATGCATACATTAATAAAGAGACACACATATACACACCAAGAAATATTCAAATTTGAAAGTGTTAATAAACGAATTCAAACTATTAAAAAATAACTTACACGAGCAAAGATATATATATATAAATGGTTGAATAGATAAAATTTAAAAAGGGCAGAATAGAAAAATAAATATTCATTAATGAACAACGTAAAGAAAAAAAGATAGAATGATTTCATTTTTAGTCTAACCCTAACATCAAAGCATTAATTATTATAACCAAGGCTCATTTGCAAGTTTTTTGAATTCTCATATACTTTTATTTTGATTGGTCATTGCTGCTTATGTAACAGCGAAGAGTGTTTGAATGAATTTGAACCTTTTAATAACCTTTATTCTAATTTCAACACCATCACTTGATAAGACACCAGAAGTGTTGAAACAAAATGGCTATTTTTGTTGTGATTTTATAACATATTTATGTTATAATTTTCGAATAAATTATATATATATATATATATATATATATATATATATATATATATATATATATATATATATATATATATAGTAGGCATCCGTTTATCTCACGAGAAAGGTAGCGCCATGTTTGGCCAAAATTCAGTCCTTTGGTGGTGAGTCACCTCTTCTGGGCGATGGTATTTGGAGGCCGTCTTCTGACCAACTAAGATCACTCCCCTCTCGACCGTAACGACAAGATCAAATACAACGCATTACATTTGACGGTAGGAGTTGCCAACCGTTTTCTGGATTTTACTTCCTTACCCTTCTCGATGTTTGGATATGACCACAAGTTAGCAGATGTTTAAAATCAGGATTTCCCTTCCTTCCCTTAGGTTGTCTGACTTGCCAGGCTGAAGAGCTACATCAGAACTATATTAACCATATCTATACGTGTGTGTGTGTGTGTGAGATATATATATATATATATATATATATATATATATATATATATATATATATATATATATATAAAAATCTAGTTTTAAGGTATGCTATATTTGTGGTTTAAAGTGTTCAATATAAAAATAGAACGTATATCAATATAAACGTGAATACAGCAAAGGGCGACACTAATATATAAATATAAACGTGGATACAGCAAAGGGCGACACTAATATATAAATATAAATGTGGATACAGCAAAGGGCGACACTAATATATAAATATAAACGTGAATACAGCAAAGGGCGACACTAATATATAAATATAAACGTGGATACAGCAAAGGGCGACACTAATATATAAATATAAACGTGAATACAGCAAAGGGCGACACTAATATATAAATATAAACGTGGATACTGCAAAGGGCGACACTAATATATAAATATAAATGTGGATACTGCAAAGGGCGACACTAATATATAAATATAAATGTGGATACTGCAAAGGGCGACACTAATATATAAATATAAATGTGGATACTGCAAAGGGCGACACTAATATATAAATATAAATGTGGATACTGCAAAGGGTGACACTAATATATAAATATAAACGTGGATACAGAAAAGGGCGACACTAATATATAGGTGGACACTGAGGTCAACACCAAGGCAATCTTCAGACACATGAAGATTGCGTTGTAGCATAAAACTGACTTTCGCCACTTGGGGTTGAACCATTATATATATATATATATATATATATATATATATATATATATATATATATATATATATATATCGGGGATGTGCCGTCCAAGTCGGCAAAGTGGGCAGTGGCTAACCTGAATAAAATAGATCAGTAGCTACATTTTCCTTCTGTGGCACAATATCTACCTAATCAAAAAAAATGCTGAAGGCTACTCTGATTATTATTATGCATAAAATGAAAAACATTTTATTTTTTTGTAGATTTACTACATAAAGGTCACAAGCTGCCTACCCTGAGTAATTACTGTCGGCATCTGCCTGATATATATATATATATATATATATATATATATATATATATATATATATATATATATATATATATATATATATATATATATATATTTCGGTCACTGTGTGTTTATCTAAAAGTAAATACGCTAAAATTCACCTTCATCCCTGCCGTGCGCAGACGGCTTAGTGGTAGAATTTCCGACTGACGCCAATTCAGTCGGCTTTCGATCCTTGCTAAAGGCAACCGAACGTCTAGCCACACTGAAGAGCTGTGATACAGCGAAACAGTCTGTTTGTGGATGACAATAATATATATATATATATTATTTATTTATTATAATTTTATTATATAGACAAAACCATTTTACTCACTACAAAGATGCAACTTTCAGTGCATTTCAACTGCACTTCGACGGTTGAGAATTGAAAATGGTTATGAACAATCCTGCTTGTAGGCAAGTCGTATGTGAAACGTTACTCCCTTTTTCCATTTGTTTGAGAATAAAAAATATATATAAAGCAAAAAAGGTGACGGAGTGAAACAATAGTGCTTGTTAATAGCAGTTTGGTGAAGAATGGATTGGGTGTTTAATGTTGACTGGTGGTTTTGTCTTTATGATAAAATTATAATAAATAAATAATTATCGCTCTACTATCGGTATCGAGCACTCTTTTGGATTAAGGCTGTGAACGTTGGAATTTATATATTACTTTCGTTCTCATCGCATCGGATATATATATATATATATATATATATATATATATATATATATATATATATATATATATATATATATTGAGAGAGAGAAAGATAGCGAGAGAGCGAAAAAAGAGAGTAAGGATTACTAAGTGAAGAGGAAATTGATTCTGTCTGTTGGCCGATGAAATTGTTCTTTATAATCGATAGATTATAATAAATAAATTATATGCATTAACAATGTTTTCGTTTTGTTTGACTTCTGCATGAAGTTATCAAGACACACTTAGGGATCGATATGAAGTGACATGAATAAGGGCACATGCGCACCCATCTTCCCAACCTGCCTAGGCACACACAGATACTATCTATCTATCTATCTATCTATCTATCTATTAAGCATAGGCACACATCAAGGCCTAATGACTTTCGTGCAAGTGTATAGAATAAGCTGTACTTACCAAAATGGTTCTCCTTATCCTCATCGCAAAAATAAAGCCTCTTTCTTTGGAAGATTTTCAAACGAAGCCATCAAGACACAGCGTTGATATTCGTTTATCTTTGAAGACAACAGATTCAAAATTCTTCAAATTGATCGAAAGTCTCGAAACTCTCAGTTATTCTGTATAAATCCATGACTTGATTAGTTTTCTCTCGTAAAATCCAATTACGATAAAGGTATCAATTTAAAAAAAATCAACATTGTCTTTGTGAAAGTCTCGTTTGTATATTAAAAAATCGCTGTATTAAAAGAATTCAATGTTTTCTCGACAAAATATAGAAAACTCAGTGAGGAGATTTTTCTGATCTTGAAATTTTTAAGATCGAAAATTGAAAAGAGTTTTTTCGAACTGTCACACCCTAGCTTACTTGTAATTTTACAGAAGAAAAAACCTTTTTGTTTCTACGTGTAAAAAGCCAGGTGTGACTCAAAGACGACGGGTTTGAGGATGGATGAGGACAAAAGAAAACATTTCTAATCCACTTTTTTCAATTGTTTTCTGTTTAGCCACGTTCCTTTCCACTTTTTGTACAATTAATATCAATGTTCCCGAAAATAAGTTAAATACTTTCTTTTTAAGGATCAATGATTTTTATTTACAAGTGTTCATGGAAAATTTTGTTATTCAGATAACTTGAATTTAATTTTCAAAATGAAATCTTTCGAAGTCATCTTATATATTTTTCATAGAAACCAGCACAAATCAATTTTTGTCCGTGTGTCCAACAGGCACTGGAAACTTTTTAATCTTGTATATTCGTTTAGCATCAACTATATTGAGTCTACCTTTTGGTTGAGATAGTTGTATATTTGTCAGAAATCGGTATTCAAACCATGTAAAACTCCAAACTTTGAATGGTGATTTTCTAGGCAGGTAAACGGCCAACACTTGAAATAGCACAACATAATATTTGAACGTCGTAATACGTTATACTCTATGCTTAGAAAATATAAATGATCGACGTTGGTTTCTGCAGCATAAAAATAATATTCAGATGGATTTGATGGCGGAAAATTGCCTGTGGAAATATTTCACTATCTTTTTTTTTCCTGAAGATTTAATCCATTTATTTTGCGACATTACTTCTTTGTCGAGAAACATTTTCAAAATAATGTTTGTTCATCCGACGATTTATGCTGGTATATACATGGGCGGCGAGAAAAGGGAGATAATTCCCTATCAGGAAAGCCAAAAGAAGGTCACTCATATAAATTTTTTCGTCGTCGTATAGGCCTAAATATTTTGGAGAATGTTCATTTGCCGCTTTTGTGTTGACAAACATTTAACATCTAAGGAATATCATGTGTCGCCTATTTTCTACCGTCAAACACAGTCAAGAATTTTTGGAAGACTTTGCCTTTTTCGTTTTGACTCATACAAAGTTCTATATTTGACAAATTGCTTGCAACGCTGTATCAAATCAAAGACGTTAGAAGATCTGCTGTTTCGCGTTTTTAAGTAAGTTATGTGCGATTATATCCAATTAAATATAGTGGAGGATATTCGATGGTAACTTTTGAGTCATAGACGAGAAATCATTTACGCTGTATGGACGGCGGGAGTTGAAATTGAGGTACTGTCCAGTGAATGTCGGTTTACGGTATACGGATGTCTTGAAACCATACTCTGTTCGAGATATTAGAACATCCAGGAATGGGAGTGTGTTGTTATCTCTTTTTCTATTGTGAACTGTATCGAAGTAGAACCTGAACATCTTCCTGGTGTGGGCAGCGTAGGAAGGTTTCATTTACGTACCATAACCATATAGTTGGCTTTAGAGATATAGATTCTAATGCAATTTCCTCAAAGTATTCCATGTATATATTCACCATTGCTGGTGATAATGGCGAGCTCATTGCTAAGCCCTCATCCTGTCAATATATGTGTGATCCCATTCTGAAGTGTGTTGTTTGTGTACAGAAAGTCAACATCTTCATCAGATTATCTATTGGAATACGGGTCCGTTCTTCTAGGGATGAGTCAGAGGCCAATCTGTCTCTGACTACTGAGAGTGCTTCCTCCGTGGGTACCTTGAACAAACTCACCACGTCCAAGCTCACCATCTGGTTGGATAGGATGGGGGCATCTTTGATTATTTCCACGAAGTGGGCGGAGTTTCGGACATATGAAGGTAACTTTCCGATCAATGGGTCAATTATATCCACAAGGAAGCGACTCAGAGGGTGGCACACCGAGCCTTGGCAACTTACAATCGGCCTGAGCGGAATACCGTCTTTGTGAATCTTAGGGAGACCGTATATGTGAGGTAGCTTGGTGTAACGCTGCGATACCTGCCTATACGTCTTAGGTGCGAAGTGATCCTTGTTCTTGATTAGTATCTGTGACAGTTTGCGTTCCGTTTTCATAGTAGGATCCTTTTTTACTTTGCTGTAGCTACTGTTGCTAATGAGGTCTTCCAGCTTTCTTGTATAATCTGATTTGTCCATCACTGCAGTCGCATTACCTTTGTCAGCCGGTAGTATGATGATGTTTTTGTTCCTCTGCAGGGATCCAATCGCCAGCCTCTCCAGTTTTGTTATGTTAGACCTGGGCGGCTTGGCTCTCTCCAAGGTCTGTCTCACTTTCCATCTCAGTTCATCCGCCTGAGCCTGAGGGATGTTCAAGGCCACCTCCTCGACTCTGGTAATGATGTCCAAGTATGGCACTCGCCTGATGGTTGTGGCGAAGCTGAGACCCTTATACAATACTGACTCCTCAGAGGCACTCAGCTGATATTGGCTGATGTTGACTACTGCTTTCACTGGTGGGTGATGGACGTGCGTCACCTTCTGATCTTTCAATCTATTTAATTTTTGTACTTGGCGAATCAGCACATATGCTAAGGAATCAGCACATATGCTAGGCCACAAAAATCTCCTGAGCCGACCAAGCATAGAAATAAATACAATATAGTTTATAATACCCAGAAATGCATACACAGTTGTCCTCAAGGACTCATGGCACAGTGGATAAAGGCGTTGGTTAGATCCAGTGACAGGACCCAAAGATTGTGAGTTCAATAGTTCGGTTAAGGCAGTGGAGAACTTTCAGAGGGAAATTAACATGAAATAACTGATAACTGACATCCATTAAACTTGGCACGTGGAATTAGAACAGTCTACCCCAGTGAGCGAAATAAAGGGTTCAGTTCGACATTCCAACCACCTGAAGAAGGCCGGAGTGTACAACGGCCGAAACGTTGTAATAAATATGGCGACAAAGATGAGGACAATAGTCCGAATAATGTAAATAATGTACATAATACCTCATCTCAGAAATATAGAGAGATATTGTAAAAACACCAAAAAGAACATCAAAATCAATAATAAAAAGAAATAATTGCAAACGTAATAGATTACAGGTTAAAAAATAATCTTCAAGCAATTTCTGTTGGTTTGATTAAATTTAAAAGCCTTTGAGCTTTTCTCTTATACATATAAACACAGAACTTTGCAACAAGTTGTGGTCAGTCAACTGAATAAATGTCATCTCGTCTACAGGAATCTGATCCAAGTGAAACGTAAATATGGAAGTGAAGTAATTAGAGAACAAAACACTCATCGAAAGTACTTGTTAGCTTATCTAACCCAATGCAATTGTCATCTCTTGTTTTGATTCTGCCTGAATGTTCCCTGTCGATTGTTTTCTTTTAACATGCATTCAATTTTATGATCTATTTTGTGTTATGATAAGACGGCGGACATTTTAGAATTTCTTTCAGTCTCCTGTTGTTAACTATATTGCAATAATCGTTGCTCCTTTTAAGTTGCCAAACATGTTTTTGGATATTTTGTTGTTCGTTTCAAATAGCGTTGAAACGTAGGCTTCTCACTTCACGGGGATAAAATGATGGTTAACAACTGAATACTCTGGCTTTATACCAGGCGTATCTAAGGTTAATGTTTAATCATATCGAATTGTCATTTTTAAGCCTAAAAGAAACGATTAAAAATAACACTAATTAAAATATCTGTGCCTCTTGGTAGATTCATCAAGTTCGAATAAACTGAACTCCGATCATTTTTCAATTGGTAGAAAGAGATGCGAAACGAAAATGGACTTTGATCTTTATTTTTCGACTTCACAGCCTGTAGACTCGTCTCGTAATAACTAAATGTGTGTTAATGATAAACGTTCTTCTATCGCTCAAATGTTTCCCATCTTGTTTGCAATTATCACCCGCCATATTAGCCATTTATGAGGCTGTGTGTGTGTAACTGAAGGCCATGTATTTGGTATGATGAGACCCTGAAGCATTCCCCTGCTCCTCGGACTGTCATTATTCATCTCAACTTGTCAATTATAGTCTTTACGATTCAAAGACTTTTAATTTATATTTCAGGTTAAAATCCAAATAAAATAATTGCTGTGTCGCTTGAAGTGCAATTTATTTTCTCGTTTTTGCTTCTTCAAAAAGCAAGAAGATTCCGGCCAAAGAAATCAGTTTTCGTAATGTTGTTGAAGAGAAGAAAGCACAACGGAAGTCGACGGTTCGTAGGCAGAATTATGATCGATTGATGGTCGATGCAAAAAACAAAAAACAAAATCAATCTGATGAGGCTCAGTTGCTTTCAGATTTCTTATTTATCCTTTTGAGAAATTTTCATGATTAAATAAACAATTTCATTTATCATCGAATTCACATTCTGAGCTTTTTTCTTTTTAAAACTTTCTTCACACTCTGCATTCACATGATGAAGCCATGTGTAACAAAATCTGTCGTCAGTAATGTATCTTGACTTTGTATAAAAACAAAGACCTTTTCTTTCTATGACATATGAGGAATTTTTTTTTATCTCTACTTCCTTCTCCATGATTTATAAAGACAGAATCAAAATGTTTAATATCAGAGTCTTTCAATAAGAGTGGATTTTGTCGGAAATTTAAATTTTAATGGATCTTATATTTAGCTTATTTGAATACTGAATTCATTTCTGAGGAGGATCAAATATGGAACGCTAACCTTCCAGGCCCTAAAACATAAAGAATCAACAAAGTTCGGAATATTCTTTTAGTGAGATCAAGGAATTCGCTGAATAATAAAATAAAATCGAATCATTTTTTTGGATTCACTATTCCAATTTTCAGAGGAATGGATACTTTTGTTTCCACTGGAATCTTTATCTACGAATTTTGTTAAAATATTAAGTTGAAACAATAGATTTTGGTGTTTATTTTTGAGGAAGTCTGTAATATAAATGTTTAAGACGATCCCCCAATTTACGTCAAGTAGAATGCGTTGTTGTTTTGAAATGCATAATTGAAGATGGCCATCGGTGATCCTAAAATCTTAGCGAATGAAGTGTAGCTTCACAGAACTAATATGATTGATGTTGGTCTTTCTGGAAATGAAATCTGCAAAGAACACGACACAAATGTCATTTTGATTGTGCACTGATTATTTTTCTGATTTTTACTCTTATGATTTTTTAATTAACACTTCAGCCGATATTCTCTTCTGCCTTCTTGTATTATCGAATCTTCTGAGATTAATTATTTTCTTTATTCCATGGACTTCCCGGGCTATTCTCTTCATTTTTGTTGCTTTTTTATGATCACGATTTGTCCTGTATGGTCGCTGGCCTTATTCAGCTGAATATGATACACGGTAAACTTCATTGAATTTAGGACAGAACGCCGTTTAGATTGGTGGATGATGACTCTAATTTCTGTTGCTAAGTTCGTCTCATTCCCAAGGCAGGTGTAGTGTGATGTCACAGGCAAGAAAAACTGGTAGCTAAGTGTTCAAATTTGTCGACATAATGCTAAGTAGTTGGTGACAAGTAAAAGTCGAGAACGTCATATTTTGCCAACAATTTGAATTAAATTGATGGTCTCGTGTAAAATCATTTGAAGATAGAAAGGACGGAAAATAAACACTTGGAAACATTGGGCTGAGAACAATCATTAGTAGCATTTTTTTTCCGAAAAGAATTCCTACATCGTGGCACTCATCTTAGAAAGAAAAGCACAAATAAACAATTCTTCACTTGAAGATTGTAGGAGAAAAAAGACAACTTTGAGGACACATTCCGGAGTTAGAGAGTAATTTCCACCATAATGTCATTACATTTTCCGACCTTGAATCATATTAATGTATTCGGTAGGGTTTCCTGTTGTGCTCTCAACTGTTGACGAAGGTCTCTATACCTGTTTACGTGATGGGTGGCATATTTGGTAAATTCGATTTAACAATGAATTCAGAAACACTATCTCGTTTGAAACGTGATGTAATATAAAAAGGGTTTTTTTTTATTCAGACGGGACGAATATTTCAAGTGTAGTATATGACTCACTCCAGATGTTGCTAAATCGGATTTTGCACTCAGTGTTCCACTGGAACTTCAGAGAAGCCAGTGGGTCGGTTGGATGACCTCCTAGTTACCAAGTGCAGATCCTCACTTCACTTGATGTCAGTGGCTGTCCCGACATATTGTCACGTGTTTGACCAAGTTGCGCCTTCGATATGCCTGAGTGAGAAAAACCATTTGACATATTAATATATAAACACCCTCCTAAACGGGAAAAGAAGAGTATGTCTTATGTCCTGGCAAGATGTAGAATACACATTCGGAGAAAACATCAAACACATTTTAGCCGACAGTAAATTCGGAAGTTCAATAATACGTAATATCGTATGAAATATACCGTATACAATGTAACTGCTTTTTATATCTATTTTCATTCAGTTTCATCCATTTCCTTTTTAAGGAACACGTTTCTTTCAAACCTCTATGCAGTGAAATTGTAAAAAAAATAGACGAGAAATGCCTTAGAAATATTTGTAAACATTAAGTTATTAAAGATTTCTCAGAGTGATGTTAATGGTTTATTAAAATTTACCTTTCAGTCGTTTTCTGAATCTTGTTCGGATGATTTGAAGATGCATAGATCCATCAGAACATCTTTCTAGATTGAAATGTGTGGAGCAATCTTTATAAAGATTCTTCTATTTGTAATTGGAATGCCGCTAAAAATTGTTGGTAAAATATAACATCCTGATGTCCTTATTCGATTGGAACAAATCAATTCAAAGTGATAGAAATGTTCATTTTCTTGAATCTAATCGATAAGACGTTGTTACATTGTGTCCAGTCATTGATATTATGAAGCAACTTTGTTTCAGAAAGTTATGGCAACGTTACTATTTTAAACTTGCAGTAAAAGCAAAAAAGATGTTCATATGATGTCGTTCGATCTGATAAGTACAGATATTTCACTCGGGTATTCAATAATCAGATATTATGTTTTTTCTACAAAATATTGATTAATCTAGGACAATGGCATAGCAGGACCGTGTCTGTAGACTGTCATGCATGATTCTCTCATATCTAGAAATGTGGTAGCTTTGGAAAACGAAAAATATTTTCATAGAAATAAAAACGGAAAATAATACCAAAATGAAAGTCATTGAGGTAACCACTGTGTGATTGTCCACAAGACGAATACATCAATTAGATGATCGTATTCGCGTAACATTTATCTGTAAATAAAACAGACTTTCACTTGCAATAATGCCAACGGTATATTTATTCTAAGAACTCGAAAATGCAAGAATAATGTAATTATTTTGCTGCTATCGAGAGTGACAAGTCTTCAATAATGGGATTTTTATCTGTTAAGTTTTCTTATGCATCATTCTTTAAACAGATATTCACTGGCGGTAATGACAAAGAGTAATTATGCTGTTAACCGCAGTGACAAGACTTTATCCAAGATATTTTATTCAGAAAATTGTCTCATATATAAAAACAGATTTTCCCGTGGAATAATAGCGAAGGTTAATTTTTTGAGCGCCTTTCCAGTTAGACTGAGGATATTTTTCTGCAATGACAATTTTTATTCAAGAGTCACAAAAATATAAGCCTTTGAAATAATCAATTGACGATTTAACAGCAGTTCATACAAAAAATATTATTTTCATTTTTTGTATGACATTATTTAAATAAGATTTTCTCCGACAATGACGGGAAAAATTATTATTTTGATTTTATTGATTCAGGAAAAATAAAACAGTATTCGAGATCATCAATGTATTGCTATTTAACAGTGCTAAGAAGATGTCATTCAAGTGATTTTATTTTGCAAAGTTTTCCATTCTAGTTGTATTTCTGTTTGGCTATGGCAGAAATGACAGTATTTGAAAAACTCGGAATTACAACAGTCTTTGAGATGATTAATGTATTTTTGAGAGTAGTGCCAAAATGTCATTCAGGTGATATTATTTTGCAAAGTCTCTTTTGTATTTACAAATACCTGCATGACCCAAGTGATCGTCTTTGAAGTCAGAAAACGCAACAGCCTTTGAGATCATCAGTGAGTTGTTGACAGCAGTGCCAAGATGTCATTCAAGTGTTGTTATTTTGAAATATTTTCTTTTGTATCTTTATACAGATCTGTTTGTCTATGGTACACATAGTAGTATTTGAAGAACTCAAATATGCAACATTCTTTAAGGTTATCAATGAATTTTTGATCGCAGTCACCAGATGCCATTGAAATGATTGTTAGTTTGCCATGTTTTATTTTGTGAATGCACTTGCGCAAATCCGTTTGTTTATAGCAGAAGTGAAGAAATAATAATAATGGAAGAACGCAGAAGATGCAGCTGTCTTCGAGATCATCAATATATTGTTGACAGCGGTGTAAAGGTACCATTCAAGTGTTTGTTAGTTTGCTAAGTTTTCTTTTGTAACTGTATTTACACAAATGTGTTTGGCCGTGATAGAAATGAATTTTTATGAAATTTTCTTCCAAAACAAAACTCCATGGCTACTTAATGTACAAATATCCTGAATAAGTTTGTCGTGTTAACGTAAGAGGAAGAAATAATTGCAAATTATCAGGATATATAGGATAAATAACGATTGAGCCTAGACTTGAAGAAGTTATAAATATTATTATCGAGAAAGCATCCTCTCGGGAATCAGTAGTGATTTTGGAATGTATCTTTCACAGTCTATCTACCTTTTTACGAATGAAATACGAAAGGATGGAGGCTGATTCTGTAGTAACGCACAACATGGCTTACCTAGTACGAAACGTGTTCGAGTTGCTGCAGTTGTAACAGGAAATCCGGTTTGAGACTTAGAGGCGCGCGTGCGCATTGACCGTGATTTGATGCAATGGACATCACACCTATGCAAATGTATCAACACCTGCCGTTTACTATATAAGCGGCTACATTTCTTGCTAGGTGGTGGGTAGCGATTCTGTAGACGACGCTCGTGGTGTGTAGTAGAAAGAGAAAGCGGTACAGGCAGAATACATTATACTAGACACAGATTCTACTGTATGTACATAGCAATGTTGCTCATCTGAACATTTGCAATGGAAATAGCAATAGATTAGCAATAGGCTTGCGACATATTGTCTGTGGGACAGGGGCTGTTGAGTTGAAAATAATCCAACGCCCACAAGGTAGCATGAATGCTTCTAAACTCTGTTAAGGCTCTACTGTGGGGACTGGACAACCCAGATATGGCAGCGATACTCTATTTTTAGTCTGATCTGATTCTTGTAAAAGTCGAGCATGGTAGAAGTTAGGCGCCTTTCATAACAGCACAGGCAACCGATACCCACATGTTTACTTCAGTATCGTATATACGAGTACTACTTGAGATCTAAGGTCAGCTTGAGTCCCATTCGACGTTGAAGACAATGAACGTCATTGATAGTACAACCCTTCATCACGACTGGAGAAAACGCAAGATCTTTTCGGTGATGATGGAACGTCCCTAGTGTAGCTTTGGAGTTATTGAATGTTATTAGACAATTTTGCCCTATTGAGCTGTTAATGCTAGATCTGGATAGAGATCAGCTCCGGGCGTTTTGAAGTGTACCCATAAATTGTGGAATCATCTGCATAGATATTTATTAATGATCTGAGAATGTTCCTTGGCAAATCGTTAATATAACGCAGAAAGAAGTACAGACCGAGGAGTGAGATTTGGGGGGGGGGGAGATCTCCGCATTGATCTCATGGGCTTCAGAAGACAAACAATTAACATCGACCGTCATGAATTTACGTAATAGGAAGGTCCTGAGAAAATCTTCCAGAGATGTCATAGCTGGAAAGTTTATTGTAGTCCATTGTGCAAAGATTTTCTTTAAAAGATGTCATTTGTGAAGGGTTACGGCTGTCATTATTGAAAACAACGTGAAACATTCAGCGTGTAAATGTCCTTAAATTCATCGCAGTGCTAAACTTCGTTTAATCGATTATTTCCGCTTCAAATGTTTTACGTATCATTATTTGAACATATATTTCCGCTTGAAGTGATACCGAATGGATATAACACGAGAAGACGGAAAATGCAGCAGTTTTTGAGAAAATCAATTTATTCAAAGATTTACTTAACATTATGTCATTCGTGAATGTTCTCATCTGTTTCATTATTTAAACCAGCTTTTCTCTCGCAATTAGCGAGAAGGACATAAATGACAAGAGTCTTTGAGATAATCGGTGTGTTGTTTATTATTTATATTTGCGAAAGTTTTCTTCTCTGTCGTTATTAAAAAATGTTTTCTCTTTTGCAATACCTGACAAAAGTTTATTATTTGAAAACGTCATAAATGGTAACAGTCTTTAAGAAAAGGTGATGCGTTTTTTAAGGGTTGTTATTTTAAACTTTTCGTATGACAAAATATAAAACCTGATTTTCTCTCGTATTTTTAAGAACTAAGATAAATGCAACAGTCTTTGAGATTTAATTATTGCGTTGCTTACTGCTGTTCTAAGATCCCTTTCAAGGATATTTTCATAGGTTTTCGTATACATAGACGTTCTTGTAGAGCCACTTTATTCTTCGATGAATGCAGAGTGTTGAATGTGGAAAGTCATTGTAAGTTTTCAGTAAATCAGGAATACAAAATTCAGCAAGATCTTGTCAAATGGCGACATAACGTTGAGAAGTTCGACAATCACATAACGGAAACACTTGTAACAAGGATGTATTTCCTATTTGGGAAATGTTCAAAATCAGTTCAATATTAAGACTTACTCTGAATGTTCTGTGTGGATGGTGAATTATGCACCATGTTTATCGTTTAAATACTCACAAGCCCACGTAATTTCAAATGCTACTCGTTCTGTTAGCGAGCAATTCAGTACCACTGGTGTGAAGAGTACGAATTGTAATTTAGATGAACCGCCCCCCCCCCCCTTGGGTAAGCACGGCTAAAATGCCCGGCTGTGATAAAATCTGTCTAGGTTTCTGTAGTCTTCCTGGAATTGAAGTTCTACTGTGTGTATGTTTCATTCAAGACAGTTTTTAGTTTAGTAAGGGCATCGGCATGACGTGTCCAGTATCGGGGGGTCTTTTTCATTAGTTGACAGAGGGTGACGGGTTGGGGTCATATAGTTGGAAATGAAGAGCGTTCTACAGGAATTAATCATTCCTATGAGGCGCTTCGGATTATGGACGCGCGTTCTTTAGAGCTAAGAGGTTCATGATGGTTTACATTTCGCTGTCACTTGGCTTCAAGATTTCCTCTCTGAAGATGTGTCCCAGGTATTTAAACAACGTCCTGTTATATTAGCATTTTTTAGCGTTCAGGGAGAGGCCTTTTCTCAACGATACTGGAATAATGTTCGAAGACTGGTATCACTGCATCTTTTATATTGACAGCAACTTTAATACTTGAAAGGTTTTGACGCACTGTCTCCTGAAAAATATCGCTTGCTGAGCTGACCGTAAAAGAACAGGCTTTTGTGACTGCACAGTCTCCGATGTGTTTCAAAGGTTTTGATATAGCTTGATTTTTTAGCTAATTCTAGCTGGTGGTGTCCTTGCTTAAGTTCCTGATTTGTTCAATATCTCTTTATTACTGGCAACATGGATCTGAGTTCATCTAGTGTCTGTGTGGCATGTGTTCCCTCCGGCTCGCTTACAACAAGTCCACACATACTCTAACCCGTCTTGGTTTTTAGTGGGGGTAATAGGAGATTTTGGGATACCCATGGGGTCAGTGTCTTCACCTTTTTAATCACTCCCACTTTTTGGTCCTTTTTTATTTGTTGCTCAATATATATTTAGTTCAGTAGATCGTTCCAGGCTATCGAAGAGGTCTGTATATTCCTTTTCAAGCTTTTGAAGTGCAGGTAGGATCTCAGTGCAAGTAGATGACAGAATGAATTATATCACCTCTAACAGGAGTTTCCCAGTCTATAATGTTTTTATTCTGCAGCGGTCACCACACAAATTCTGACCCAACATGCAGTGCTGCCTGCGTAAAGGGTGGTTAAAAATGTAAATTGTCAGCTCAGCGTTATATTAGCGGTTGTCTTCATGGTCTGTGGTTGTACCTTGTTCAGGATCGTGGCTGTGGTGATAGCGTTTGTCATAGTGTGGTCAGTAACTGCCTGCTTACAGACTGAGAACCACATACTGAGGAAAATGCTTTCATTTTGCAAATACGTTGCAGTAACTCTCTTAATTGTCGAGGTGTGACGACTGAGCTGTTACGGTTGACTATGTTGTGCGCTTCGTTTTCGGACTGATGCAGCTTTGAAGGAGTTGAGATGATTAAAGGGTGCTTAGGGTAAGCCTTAGAAGGCGACCAGTTGTGACGTTATAACGTATGTTAATGATTCCTGTAGGGTTTATTGGGGTTGATGAGCTCCTATTCTCGTTCTTTGTCTGACGTACAGCTTGCAACAATCTGTGATTTAATTTCTGCAAATGCTGGGCAAATGCTGGGCTTAACTGACTTAAAAGAGTCAGAAATCATTGAAGTGAGTTTCTCCTACTCATTGTTTTAGTTTTTTCGGCCTGTAAGCGTCTATGAGATATGATGATCATCTCTCCTCCAAACGCTACGAGTAAAATGGTTTCTAGTGATGGTCGTTCTGAATCTCTTTGGGTACGAAGTAGTTTTCCAGTCGCTTAATCTACTTCACCCAGCGGAAAGTTTTGTCAGTGTAGTAATCAAAAATTGAGTACTGTGATAGAGGCGCCATATTGATAGAGACGCCATATTGATAGAGACGCCATGAGAAGACGAATGGAAAGAAAGAGATGAAAAGGAATTTTGCGGGTTGACATGGTTAAAATATGAACTAAATGTTCAGCGAAATGAGGTTAAATGTTTTCTTATAGTTTTAAGTACTAGGAGAACCTCCAATCCCAGATATGATGGGTTGCATAGAAATGCATGTTTTGCGTGTTTTGATAGACCATAAAGTCTGAATATGTCAATGTGATGTTCGATCACTTTTACCCTGTGTTGTTCTCATTATTAACTTTCTGACAAGATATTTTTCTGTTTTGTCATTCACCGTTGATTTGATGTGTTCTTATTTCCTATCCTCCTCTATTCGCCTGATGTATGCATTTTATATCATTCAGGCGCATATCACACACACGCACACACACATTTCGTTGTGCGTGAACATATGTAGGAATCCTTTAGGAATATGTCGCCACGTAGGAGAGGAGTTGCCGCCCTTTGATTTGGATTGTCTGTACATTGCAGTCTGCATCATTGTTGAAGAGAGTTTGTCTTGCAGTGATACAACGAGTAATTGTTTTGAGAATTCGCAGAATGTAAGTCCCTGAAACGAACAAATCTTGCTCTTTACGACAGGGCTAAGACTTTATTAAGGAAGAATTTGTTCTGCAAATGTGTTTGTGTATATATATTTCAAACATGTTGTCTCGCAAAGTCAAGGCAAAAGGTTATTATTTAAAAAAAAAACTTTGATATGATGTGTGTTGTTTACTGCAGTTCTAAAATGTCATTCAAGAATTCTCATTTACGAAAAATTTTGTATTCTATCATTCAAAACATAATTTCTTTCGCAGTGATATCAAAAGTTATTATTTAAGAACTCATAATATGAAACAGTCTTTGCGATAAACGATGTGTTTTTGTTCGCAGTGCCAATATGTCATTCAAAGAGCGCCATTCGTTAAAGTTTTCGAGTGTATTATATAAATAGATTTTCTTACTCAGTGATGGCAAAAGATTATTATTTCAAAATGTCACGAACAGTCATTGAAATAATCGATGTATTTTTTGTCCGCAGTGCTGCGATTCTATTCACTGGATGTCATCTGTGAAAGTTTTAGTATGTATCATTATTTAAAACAGATTTTCTCGTGTAGCGATAGTGAATGGTTACTATTTTAAGCACGACTATAATCCATTAGTTTGTATTAATCGATGTGCCGTTGTCTGCAGTGTTCGGAGGCAATTGCGGCCATGTTAATCCATTAGGTTTTCTGGTGCCTCTTTATTTGAAACATATGTTTGCTCACAATGTGTTGTGGATAATGTCGGTGATATTTAAGAATATATATACAGGACGTCCGGAATGAGACAGAAGATTGGAAGTGAAATAGCATTAATAAATCTTCAAACAGCTGAAATATAAAAAGAAATCTCATTGAAAGAATACAAAGGAGGCCGAAGTTGAATGAATAAAGGTGTGTAAAAGGGAAGAAAAGATTAAAATGAAGTAAAAGTCTTTCTAAGGTGACGAGATCGTAATCAGTATGTAGAATTTGGAATATCGAGATATGGCTGTATACGCCATGAAAGGCACTGAAATTTCTCATCTGCGTTGCGTCTCTAGGGGGGGGGGGGACGTACCAGCAGAAGTTGAATAGCGCGGAATGGTATTTCTTTGGTTGTCGGCAAAATCGACTCAATGTAGTTGTTCCATCTCAGGTCAGCAGACAGCGTGAGACCGAGCAGCCGCAGAGAGGAGCTCTCGAGAAGTTGAGCTTCAGACATTCTAATGGGATGCAGGGAAGGGTCCCTGTAGTGATTAATGGAGAGCAGTTTTGTCTTGGAGGCGTTAAAGTTAACCAGCCAATTCCTGCCCCAGTTGACAACCGATTGAAGGTCCTTTTCGAGACGAACAGCCAGGTTAATTTTGTCAGTGGCACTAGATTTGTTTCTGAGGCAGGAGTAAATTGTGGTGTCATCCGCATAGATGCCGACTTCGGAATCAATGGTATCAGGAAGATCAGACCAATACTCTCAAGGCGAAAGCGACTACTGGCTTTGAGATGCCGACTCCAACTTTTTATCCTCTCTTGGAGGCTCAAGATATATTCGTGTAATTACATTGATTCTTTCAAATCAGGTCCCGTGGTTACGTCTACGTTCACTCATGGGAAGAATTCCTGGAACACTCTCTCTCTCTCTCTCTCTCACACTCTCCCCCCACACACACACACACTCTAGGTGTACATCCTCTCTTTGGCGTCGGCTGTCCATCGCTTTTTTGCATTCTGGCAAAATTTTGGAGCTTATTGTTTGAAGAAATCGCAGACTTCAAAACTCTTTGAGATAAATCAATGTATTCTTATTTGCGATGTCAAAACTTCATTAACGGGATTTTATTCGTTAAAAATTCTTTATGCATCTTGATTTAAAATAAATGTTCTTTTCAAATGACGTCAACAGTTTGTTTCTTTACAATTCCAAATGAGAATGCGATGATTGTCAAATAATAAGTCATCAGTTTCTTTTGAAATTAAGGTAATGGCATAATTATTTGGTGTCATGATTCTTGTTTCAGAAACTCAATTTTCCCATTCTATTCTTTGTTGAACAGTTAGAGAAGATCTTCAAACAAATGGAAACGAAAGAAGAACAATTCTTGGAAAAATATGTTTTTAGATCCATTAGTGATATACGTTGTTTGCTGTTTCTGTACTTGGAGTAAAAATGACCCCATTTTCTTTTCACATACATCGGCTTAAAATGCCAAAAGTTAGCCGAGATTTCCTTTTGAACTTTTGACATTAGCGAATCTCTTTTTGGAAGAAAATATTGCAACAGTTGTAACAATTGGTAAGTAATCGATAATAACTTCTTATGTGTTTTATTGCTGCCATCTACTCAATCGAAATAAAGCGATTTGCTTTTGCAGATGTATTTTCAATTATATCTCAACCGATTTGACTGCTTATCGTCTTATGTATGTTGCTGCAGATGTGTTCCATTGTCTACTGAATGTTATCCTTAGGTAATGAATTCCTCCGTCATATGTTATGGCTAACGTGATATACTCATTTAACGTCGATGATTGAACTCGTAACCTTTTTGTCTCAAGTCAAATGGGAAACCATCAATCAAATTTGTTAGAAAAACTTTGCTCCAAGTATTTCTCTCGGGTAATTTTTATTTAATTTGTCCTTCAATGTTTCTGGA
This sequence comes from Acanthosepion esculentum, assembly GCA_964036315.1. NCBI lineage: Eukaryota > Metazoa > Mollusca > Cephalopoda > Sepiida > Sepiidae > Acanthosepion > Acanthosepion esculentum. The sequence goes on from OZ038515.1 coordinate 79,809,094, forward strand.
AATGTTTTATAATAATTATTATAATGGCCGGTCAGTCAGAGAAAGGCGAAATTGATGACTAAGAAACTCATATAAAGAATAAAAGATTGATAATGGTTTTTGTAATAAACAGTAAATGTTGGATCAATTTTGAAAGCACTCGTTTCCATTGACTTTTTAAATGGACATTTTGATGTTCTTTCCCATGCTTCTATGACGTTGTAATGATCCCGTAGGGGAAAACGGGCGGTCATGGAACACTGTTTTGTTCTAGAATTAAAAGGAACGCTGCCATCAATAAACATCAATTCAAAACTGACTTTGTGCTTTATTAAGCGCCTAAACTTGTTGGATTACCGCGCCTGACAATAACTCAATAACCATCGACTCACTGACGTTTGAAAGATTAAAAAGAACATCTAAGGCAGCAAGTTCGATTTTATAATAACCGGATAGAGCAGCATCACCAAAAAATCGATAATCATACCAGATGTTTTTTTGTAATTCTTGCGAAACATGCTCCGAAACTCGGCATCAAATTCACCAGCATCAACTTTGGAAGGGTACGGATCCACTTCTTTTTCTTATGGGTTAATTATTAGAATTTGCATCAGTAAAAATTGGTATTATCTCCAAAAAATTCTTACAATCTAAAAATATTTTCTGGCTTACGAATAAACGGCAAAGGGTTGATAAACCATAAAGAACAAATGAATGAAGTAATCTACTTTATAAATAAATATGGTTGCAATTTCTGACACTCGTTCAGAATGGTAAACCCAAATGTGATATTCTTAAAGAGTTTCTTCCAGAAAAAGAATTCGATTAATTGGCTTGGGAATCAAAATAAATTCAAACAGAAAAGTTAAGTTAATGCAGAAAAATAAATCTTTCCAAACTTTCTGGCCTTTAAATGACTTAAGCATTTCATCGCTGTTGAAATGACATTAAAAGAAAAATTCTCTGAAGAAATTTACTTTGAATTTCCAAGATGAGATTTTATTATTATCATCATTATTATCATCATGACATTTTCCACTGAGCAGTTTTGAAATAAAAATCGCACATCGATAAAGCCCTTCCTAAGATGTGTACAATTTTTTGTATTTCTTTAAGACATGGGCTACTAGGGATGCCTTCAATGAGTCTATTGGAATCTTTTCCAATCAATCCGAGGGCTCCAACTACAACTGGAATTGTTAACGTCCTCATGTGCCACATTTTTTGAGATTTCGATATCAAGGTCCTTGTATTTTGATAGTTTTTTGAAGATCTTCAAAGATAAATTGCAGTCTGCAGGGACTGCCATGTCAATAAGGAGGCATATTTTGTCTTTGCGGTCTCTAGTCACGATGTCAGGGCGATTAGCTTTGATTGTTCTGTCCCTGTCTATTGTAAAATCACATAAAATTGTTACAGGTCCTATCTCCGTAATCGGGTCTGGGTGGTGTTCATACCAATTTCTTTCAGTTTCCTTCCCGTAAGCGTTGCAGATTTTCCAGTGCAGATATTGGCCCACTCTGTTGCGCCGTGTTTTATATTCAGTGGGTGCCAATACCGTGCAACCTGATACAAGATGGTCAATTGTTTCTGGATATTTATCACAGAATCTGCATTTTGGTCTAACACATTCAGTTTCAGTTTTTAACCCTGTACTACGTAGCCAATAATGGGCACGGGGTTTGTCTACATCAGTTTGTTTGGTACGGGCAGAATATTGACCGTGAAGCGGTTTATCTTGCCATCGTTTCTGTATCTGGTCGGGTGCATTTGCCTTTGCTTTCTTTTTTAAGTATTTTACAGCTTCAGTCGGTGTATTATGCTTGACTTGTATTTCTTCACCCCGTTTGAAACTCCATTTTAAACTTGTTGGCTTCCTTTATTACCGAATAAAGTCACTTACTACTTTCATGTTCTTTGACACAGATCATCATCCAGTCTTCTGTAATTTCTAAGTATCTTTGATGACCAATTGTTGTGGTTTTGTAAGACAGTTTTAGTTGAACTAATCCTCTATTTCTTTTGGATCTGGCAACATACAGACGATCACCATCAGCCTTGGGATGATGCATGCGGTGGCAGGGGAGAAATCCTCTCATTTGGGCGTCCATTCGCTTAATGTCAGCTGTGGTCCAGTTAAGGATGTTAAAACTGTATTGCACCACGGGGACAGCCAAGGTGTTTATAGCTGATATTCTGTTTTTTGAATTCAACTCGGTATTCAATAACAGACGCGCATGTCTGTAATATTCTTTTCTTACTTTCTCCTTCATTTAGGCATTCTGTATTCCATCTCCTCCGCTAATTCCTGGGCACCTATAGCCTTCTTCTTGTTCCAGTTTCCTAATCTTTGTGACAAAATCTTGATCTGTTGAGTGTGTTTTTCTAAATCTCCCTTTGTTGAATATTACTTTTACACATTTATCTAATCCGAATTCCATACCTTTGTCGTCACTGAAACATTTTACAGTATTGAGGAGACCCTTCAACTCATTGTCGTCTTTAGAGTTTGAGATCATTTGTTTAGAGTAGGTGATTGAGTACTTTCTTGTTTAGTTTGTAACCATATCTATTATTGTTTAGTTCATGCGTAAGGGGGATTAGGGACATACAAAACAAAAGGGGTTACAGGGAGTTTCCTTGAAAGATTCCACGTCGGATATTCAGACGGTTGGAGATGGCAGTGCCTCTGGTGTGATTTAGGTATAGTGTGTTGTTCCACATTCCTATGTTGTGCTTAAGGAAATTTACTACCGCAGGGGAAACTTTGTATGCTTCCAAAGTCTTAAGGGTCCAAGAGTGTGGCACACTATCAAAGGCTTTACGGTAATCTATCCATGCTGTGCTAAGATTTCTACATCGTCTCCTGCAATTTCCCAGAATCATTTTGTTTATCAGTAGTTGATCGTTGCAACCATATGAACATCACCGGCATTCCTTCTGTTCCAATGGAAGAATGTTGTTTGTTTCAAGAAAAAAGTACGGTTCATCAAGATAGACGCGATCAATTTACACGTGGTGGACAGACATGTTATTGGTCTATAATTTTTCGATTCATCTGTTACACTTGTTTCGGACATGAGATATAACTTCAGTTTCTGTTTTACCATTTTCTTGATTGATGGAATTTCATTTAGTGATTTAATTTTATATTTTCGCTTGATCTTCCTGCATTTGCCTGTTCAGACATTTAGGTTTTTAGTGATCTCATCTAATATAGAAAACTCACGTCTGATTTCTTTTATTTCTCGCATCAGTTTTGCCTTCCAAGCTGGATCTCTTTTTGTTTCTCGTTTGATCTTTTCATTGTCTTCACTCTTAACTTCCCATTAGCTGCTAAAGCTGTTGCGTATATGATATTGTTAACTTCTGTGATGTTTCCCAGTGGTCTGTCCGTTAACAGTTTTTCCAGTACAGCGTTGTATATTTGCACAATGTGCTTATTGGACTTCGTCATATGAATTTTTGGGAGCTGGTATCTGACATTTGTGTGAGGGTTACTCTGTTGAGTCCTTGGATGGCGTAGTTTTTCGCTTCGGTGATTTCACCTCTGTGATTTTCAAGGAATTCTACCCTAATGCAGTTGGACTCATCTTCATTGACATCGTCTGGATAACTGCAGGTTATGTCACAGATAGATTCTTCGGTTTTATTTCCTGGGAGATTTTTATTTCGTATCTCATTTATTTTAGTTTTTACCTCATCTTCTGTCATATTATTTATTATTCTCATCTCTTTACTGTTTGAGTGATGCTTTATTGTATTCTGTCTTATATCTTAGTTTTATCTGATCTATTTCTACATTTGAGAGTCTTTTGTTTCGCACGATGTCCATGATAACATTGGCAAGCCTGTTTAGGTTGAGATGAGGTCTTATTCCACTTCCTATCATAGTTATCCATATTTAATATGTCTGATCCGTGATGTACTTTTGTGGATTTTCGAATGCAGTGAAGAAGGATGTCATGACTTCGCGATTCCATTTCGTTCGCTTTCTTTTTATTAGTTGATTTGGCATTGAGTCACTTGGTCCAAGGTTGGAAATAGTCCCAGTTTGGTGATCAAGTGTCTCTTCGATGTTGGTAGAACAAGACCAAAGAGCTCGTTCTGCCCATGGGATAGTGGGGGGAGGGGTTATATTCAGATTATAGGGGGGATTAATAGGAGAGAAATTAATATTATTCTTTATTATTATTATTATTATTATTATTATTGAAGACTGCTTTTTTGTTTTACGAGATTCCTTCAAGTTTCATCCTGGAATCTCAAGAGACTGCAAGTCCACAGATTATGATTGATGTTACAACTACAATGGTCGTTTAATCTTTCATTAAAATGTTTAATCATGGATTCAAAATGAAAATTTATGTACAGTTAAATTGTGCAAACACATAAAATGCAGAATTTGCAAAAGTAAAATGATGTCACAGGTGTAAAATCCAGTAAACTCAAAACACCTTCAAAAAATGAAGAAATCATTGCACAATGTGTAGTGGGGTCTGTGAATCTATGAGAATGTGCATGCAAATGTGTAGGGTTCTGTGAATCTATGACAATGTACATGAAAATTCCACTGTCACATTGATAAAACTTCCCTGAAGATATAGGAATTATTATTATTGTTGTTGTTCAATTATACGTTTCGACTATTATCTTCACCATTGTTGTTTTTATCACAACCTTTTGACCAGCATAACCTAGGTTAGATTATATAAAATAAACATAGAAAATAATGTGAAGTTCTTAGATTAAATATTTTCGTAATGCCACAGAATAATTGAAATATTGATTTGAGTAAAGCGTTTCGATCGATATTATCTTCTTCAGATGTATGCTACAACACCCGGGGTTCTTTTTTTATATTGGATTTTTTAACATCTCAATTAAGATATAAGACCACCGGATGCAAAATATCCTTAAGGCCAAAATGTTGTGTAAAAACAGCAAAGATGAAGAGAATAACTCGAAAGATGTATAGAATAATAAAAATAAACATGGACCTTTGTTTCTTATCATTCAAGACTTAGAAATATTTTTCTTTGGTGGTTTAAAAGAAAAATATATTAAAATACGGATGCGGTTTTAGTGTTGTTCACAGTTTGAATATACGAGGTCTGTCCAGAAAATACCCAGAGGGTTCATATTAACAAAAAAAAAATAGTCTACCTAGGTTAATGGCACCGTGGTCCTCATTAAAGTACTCCTTTATTGGAGCGTTCCTTCTGCAGTCCTCCTTTCGGGATCATCATCAGCTGCAGCTCTACGTTCTCCTTAATCTCGTACACGCTATTTCGACGGCGAATTTAATTTTGCGAAATGTCAGATGTCGTAGCGATTCAAATCTCGATTGTAGTTGGTTTGTGGTAGGGCACAAACCGGGATGATGTTAAAAAAAATTCGTTTCGATCATTTCGAATGCAACAGTCACACATTGGTGTCTCACTGCCGAATGAACAACCCCATTGAAGAGTGTCTGTTCACGCAGTAAGACCTCTTCTGATAATGGCTGAGCACGTTGTGGACAGACCTCACATGTCAAGAAAATATACAAAAACATCCTCTTTACAAAAATCTGTTTTTACTCACATGCCCGGCACGCCATTTTGCAAAGTGTTATTTACGTAGGCGTCAAGAATGCATATTCTCTTGGCGGCGTTTGACAAAAGAGTTCTTCTCTCTGTGAAGACAGAGGACTCCGATGTTTTGTTGCATCGTCCTTTCGGTTGCAGATCACCAACCAATGCCACTGTAATTATTTGACGAGATGTAGATGATTGCAAGGAACATTTTATTACTTAATCAAAATGTAATTGATAAACAATTAGTCTTCATGTGCCGTGTCCCCTCAGGACGTAGGCGATCATGGCTCTCCATCATTTCTTGTCCTTTATAGCTCTTAATAAATTTTGTGTTTTTGTTATTTCTCCCAAAATCCTGTTGCACCATTAAGCTCACTAATTATGTCATGCATTGTTTTCCTCTAACCCTCTTTCCTTTAATCTTTTCTGTGAGTATCAGATTTTCCAAGCCCTCTTTCCTCGTTACATGCCCCAGAAATTTCAGCTGTCTCTTCCTGGTGTTAAGTATGTTTTCTTTTTGTTTTCATTTTCTTCTGGAACTTCGTTGTTGATCACATATTCGTTCGGTCCATGATATCCTCACGATCATTCTGTAGAACCACATTTATGTTGCTTTAAGTCTCTTCTTCATCTTTGAAGAGATTGTCCAGCATTCACTGCCATATAGGAGGACAGATATCGTATAAAAGTTTAGTTCACTTTTCTTTGTTTTTAACGAAGTTTTCCTGTTTCTTAATCCTCTGCTTAGATTTTAGAAAGCCTTTTGCCTATCCCAAAGCACATTCCGATTTCAGTATCGCACTTTCCGTCCTCTGTTAAAACACGTCTCAGATATTTTTTTTTTACTTGTTTCATTTTGGTAATTTGCATGTTGGTCTTATCTTTTGCTATCGTGCATTCGTCTGTCTTCTTGCAGTTGAAAAAACAATCAGTAGTGACTCGTAATAATTCCATTGATTTATTTTACGAATTATTTCAAATCACTTACATTCAGTATTTTATTGAATGTCTGTCTTTTGGTCTCAGCTTGTATTACAGACTAATTTTAGGACATCTGAATTTTTCTCAACATTCATGCCAGAACAGATTCTCTAGCGACGAATTATTCTTTCCACTTCACCTTTCATATCGCAGTTACTGTTTTAAAATATTAAGAAAGGGGAAAAAATTCGTTAGAAACAAAGAAAAGAGTACTGAACTCTTACGTAATATCACCCCTCCTATATGGCAGTGAATGTTAGACAATGTCCTCAAAGATGAACAAGATACCTGAGGCAATAGAGATGTGGTTCTACAGAAGGATGCTGAGAATTCCATGGCCCGGACATGTGACCAACGACGAAATTCTAGAGACAAAACAAGCAAAAAGGACAATTACTTAATATCAGGAAGAGATTTGAAATTTTTAGGGCACATAATGATAAAAGAGGGTTCGAAACATTTCATACTTCCAGGACTGACAGGAGGGATAGAGGAAAATGACACATGACCTGCATAGCAAGCTTGATTGAATAGAGCAGGAGAGATGGCGAAAAGATAAAATTTATTGACAGGATACAAAGGACAGGAAGTTGTGGAGAGCCATGATCGCTAGTGTCGTGAAGACACATGGCGCATGAATGATGATGACTGAACATGACAGGCATCTGCAGAAGGCCAGAAGGCACAATGAGAAAAAATTGTGTCTATAACAATCAAGGAAGATATTTGAGGAAGTTGTGGAGAGCCATGATTGTCAACCTCCTGAAAGGACACGGCACATGGAAGAAGAACAACATAACCGATTGACGTAGATTTCATGACCTCCTCGTCGCACTTCTTTTCTTTTATACTGTACACAGTTCAACGGTTATAGTCATTTATTGAGGATCAAGTTATAGCATCTGTTCTTTTATTTCATAGAAAAACGTATGGGACATTGGAAGAAGAAGAAGAAGAAGAAGAAGAAGAAGAAGAAGAAGAAGAAGAAGAAGAAGAAGAAGAAGTGCATTTTCCAGGTCCTATTTTGGTGACAACATTTATAAAAAAAAAAGAAAGAAAAGAAAAAAGTCCCTTACCTTTTTTATCAGGAAAATATATTGTTGCCAGTGATGTCGATGGATCAGATGAAACATGAAACTCCTTCACCACAACATTTCTTGAGGCAGAAAACGTCAGAAATTATTCTTCATTGTCGTTTATTTTTCTTTCATTCTTTTATCAATTAATCTTTGTCGTAGGGTGGGGGGTCGTCCACAAATGGATGACATCAACTGTCTGCGATCGTTTCAAAAAGATCAAGATTCCCGATAACATTTGAAGAACTTCAATGTAGCGAGTATTATATTTTTCAACTTAAATGACCGAATTCTCTTTCCTTTGTTTTAATTTGCAGCATACTGATCACCTCTTTACCCGACAAAATATTGTCCTCCAGTTTTCATAGGAATTTAACAGAGGCGACAAAAGGACGAAGGAAATATTTCAAGAATTTAAACTGGTACAATTTTGATTCTACATGGGCAACCAAACAACATCGTATCTCCCAGAATATAATGAAGTTTCTACTCTGAGAAAAGTTGCGAAAAAAGAAAGGTTCATATTAATGAATAGTTTCTAGTCTTGTTTAATTCATATATGTTTGATTCGAACTTATCGCTGACATATCCGTACGTAGAACAAATCATTTGTACAGTGGGTATGTCAACCTGTGATTAGAAGACGAGAAACAGCTCTACACCAACGCACTTATTGATGCTACAAAAAAAAGCCCACACTGACACTCCAAGTCTAAAATAGTCCTTCACCAGATCTACCCACAACGTCCACACCCACATTTTCTTAATAATTTGCTTAACTTTTAGAAGGCAACTTTCGCTATGTCAGTGTGCCTTCGGATTTCGGTGTTTCAATTTCCATCTTTTGTAAAAACACTTTCGAGAGATTTCAATTTTGGCATTTAACTTTGGTCCCCCTAATTTGTTCCTTCTGCTGACAACCATGCAAACTATCTTCTTACAGTCGATAGTTAGTCTTTTCTTCTTGCTTTCTTTTACTACCTTTTATAGATGTTCCTGTATTTTCCTTTTTATGTCGGCTATCAGCACTGTGACATTTGCATTTCTAATATTGCTAAGATTGTGGTCAATATATACTGTTAAGTTATATATTTATAATATATATATATATATATATATATATATATATATATATATATATATATATATATATATATATATATATATATATATTATGTTATATACTGCCAGTGATGCATTATAAAGCCCCAGGTTCGATATTCATCGATAAATGCCTTTTCATTTTCACTAGAAAAGTCTGGACAAAATTTGATTTTCTTCGACAATCGAAAAGATTTCATAGCCACGAGCAGAACTTTTCAAAATGGCTCCACGCAAGTGAATTCATCATTATTTCCGGATCTTTTCTACCAGGTTGCTGTTGGCTCCCGGTTTATAGCTGCCATTTTCTCAAAGCTCTTTATTCAAGCGAAAGAATTGATTTATGTTAAACTTTTCTTCCCGCCGGAATCAACAATGTATAAGCATCATAGCCACCAGTCAATAAATTGATATCAATGTTTAAATAATGTCGGAGTGAATGATTTTCTGAAAGACTCTTAAATGAATATTTCTTTCTATGTACGTTCATCGATGCGTGTGTGTAAGTCACTGTCTTGATTTGGGTGGTGTTTATAGATAGACGAAGAAACAGTTAAGCAGGAGCGATATTCGCAAACAGACCTGATAAAAGGTTCGAAATCTCAGTTACCAGACGAATAATTGTAAGTAAAACTCGAACCTGAATTTTCTTGCGTGCTGCTATTTTGTCATAACAGCTTAATTAAAATGATAAAACAAACCAATGAAAATAAAAAAGAAGAAACCTTTTTAATTTTTTTCTATCTTTTAATTCTACAGAAAAAGTTTTACTAAAATAATTGGGGCTGTAGATTGAAAGACATAATAGTTTTGCAACTGCAAGTGGATATATGAATGTATACCATTTGGTATTTACTTAATAGGGGCCGAATCAGGTACAAGACACTTAAATCAAATGTTTTTATTGCAACTTGTTGAGCGTGTTTCTCTAAAGTATAGGAAATACTTTCACGCTAGGAGACAGTACGGCGTTGGCATAAGAAAATGGCACTTATTTTTCTGACTCTTAGATTCTTTAATGTGAATAATAAAAATAATGAAAAGTTGGAATAAAACAGAAATTAAAATGTCGACGTTATAAAAAGATTTTAAAGTTGGAAACAACGAAAGCAGTTTTCGAGTTTCAGGAATTTTGTCTTTACTAGAACACTGACAACGTTCCACTCTAATTAATAATAATAATAATAATAATAATAATAATAATAATAATAATAATAATAATAATAATAATGGTCGCAGTTGAGGAGAAGAAAACACCAAATGTAGACTATATGACAATAAAGATGAAACAGTGAAGCACAATTTATCCAAGAAGGAATATAAGAGTAGGCATGATTAGGTGAAGGTTATTCATCGGGAACTCGACAATCGAATACATTTTAATCAATGGAGTGGAGTCTCACCCAAAGAAGGAAACAAGTGAAAACGTCTGTGATTTGAGGTTCAAACGGATCACGCATTCTAGGCCAGTAGACTAAATTTGATTGTTGTAAACAAGAAGAAAAGATGTGAATGCATTCCGTTATTCCAGAATAAACGGAAAGGACAATGAGAACCTGGATATATATATCAAATTTCAAAGAAAACTGAGAAAATTGTAGAACATAAACGTGACAATCATACCAATGGTTATCAGAGTACTAGGAACAATCTCAAAGTGTCTAAGGAGAGAGTAGGGACCATTAAAACAACGACCATACTAAAACCGGCGAAAATATTGAGAAGAGAATTGGTTTGTTTGCTGTCATTTGAAATCCAGTGAAAACTACCAATCACTAATTGTGTAGAAAGCCCGAGGGGAATTAATCATAATAATAATGGCCAGTATCTAAGGGACTTTGATTCTGAGAAAAACCCGGTTCATCAGTAGCGGCCAACCTATGGGTTGAAACCAGAAACAAGGATTCGTCCTTGCCGCTCGAGATTAAAATGTGCCAAAAAGATCCTACCAGGCACATAGCTTAAGGAATAGGACAGATTTTTTAAAAAAATGTCAATTTTGTACAAAAGCTGGGAAAAACTATTGACCATCTAACATCTGAGTGCTCTCCCTTATACCCAGAAAAACCTCTCTCGATGGAATATGCGCAATAACGTTCTAAGAAAAACTTTCCTTATTCTCAGGTATCTGGTAAAAGAATTTGGTAAAGAATTGTATAAAACTCCAAATTGGGAAATAATAATAATAATAATAATAATAATAATAATAATAATAATAATAATAATAATAATAATAATTACGAAAACCAGGACTGGAAGATTCAATAATTTATTTTCATTTTATCACGAATAATTCACGTTGAAATTACAATGAAAAGACATTTAACGCTCTGCTGGAAGGGTTTTTTGTTTTTGCTTTTTTTCCAAAATTAAAAATGTTTCCACCTTGATGGTATGAGAATTATAAATATTTGTTAACACAACAATTAACAACAGTTCTTAAACAAATCAAACGTTTTCCATCTTCCACTCTGTGTCATTGTTGTTTTCTTGTATGGCTGTGTATGTGTGAGAGTCGCAGGAAGAAATTGTCGAAAACAAAGGGAAACTCCATTTTGATTGACGTCGTTAGAAGGAAAAGAAGCTTAAAAGTTGCTTTGACTTTCTTTCAGGACTCCGTTGATAAAATCTGAAAAGTAGAATCAAGTTTTGCATATTCGAATATTTTGAAAGACAGCATTCTTGGGGAAGGGCACAGGCCCGTCGCCAAGAGGGAGTATTAGGAGAAATTACCCCCATCCCAGAAAAATCAGTTCCCCGAACAACACTCGTGAAAATGATTTGAATTAATTTTAGTGTTCGAATTCTTATCCGCCCCACGTTAAGCCTACTCCCCCACCCCACCCCCAAAAATACACCCTGGCGATGGGGGGGCCTGGATGGTCATAAAAATATCATGACTCATCAGTAAACTTTTCTTTTATCATCAATTTAAAGTTATATATATATATATATATATATATATATATATATATATATATATATATTAAAACAATTTTGTAAGCACAAACTTTATTACCTGAAGAGAACAGACCGATTAATGCAAACAATAACACATTTAGCAAAATAGAAAAAATAAAACATTTAATTAAAAAAAAACAACATTTTAATGAGATAATAATTTTCAAAGCCAATTTAATAAGTTTGTAAGAATTAATAAAATTCAAATAGAAAAAAATTTCGTATTTTTCATTCCAGGAACAAATAAATCAATTAAGTTGCTATTTATTTATAATAAAAAAAACTGCTATCGAAACAAAAAGGAAGCTAGTGTTAGAAAATAAAAATGATTTAAGAAAAACGATAAAATTTATCTCCCAAAACAAAAATCGCATCAAAAAAAATTGTTTTGTTTTTTTGTAAACAAATTGCAAGAATTAACGATATTTTATACATTTAAAGTAAAGATAACATTCACCGAACTGCTTACTAGAATTTCTGTTCATCATGATGTCAGGCGTGGATTATTTCCCTCCTGATATTTGGTCATTTCTTTTCGAGTTGAATATTTTTTGACTGATTATCATATCCCTCAGAAATCGTTGATATTTTCTAATCAAAAATCAAAATGATATTTTGACGTTTCATAAGTGAAAAAATGTCCAAGGTGATACGGTAAATTGGACCGAACATCGGAAATGTATAGTTATCGCTCATTGTACCCAACCTAATGAGTCAGTCTACCAATAAACTCTGTGTTATCGACTTGTGTTGAATTTTTAAGCGAACTTTTGTAATGTGTTAGAATGTCGATTCCATTTTATGAAAGCGAGTATTGCATTAAACATTTCCTTGATAAGGAATCCAATGTCAGAATAAGATTCAGTTGGTGAAGTATTTCATGTTTCAAGGACAATTAACTCGTTGCCTGCCCATACCTCATTTCCCTTGTTGTCTCAAGCTCCTAATACTATAGCTTAATTCATTTTGGTACAAGTGACTTTATATTCTAATATTGTTTCATATATGAGGCAAGGATATCCTAGGTAGTATTTATTATTCACCACCCACTGGTGCGTTTTTCGGTACCTAAGTCCATTTTACAACCCAGAGACACACACGACCCACCCGTGGGTCGGTGGAAAATTCTCAATATACAAGTATTACATTGGAACTAATTCTCATTTTCTATATTCAAAAATATTTACATTTTTGGGAAAAAAATCTGATTCTGATGTACCATGATCTGATAATCAATCACTCATAGCAACCCACTCCCAATAATTCTCATGGAAAAGAAATTGGAAAACGACCAACCGGAAGGTCGTGTGGGCCTTATAGGCATACCACCTGGACCCTCCGGTGGGTTGCGTGGGATCCAACGTGTTAAGGTTTTAAAATCAGAAAAAAATGCCTTACAAATTTAGAAGCTAAAAAACTGTGCAGAGATTTAATTTTAGACAAAAAAAAATTGTACAATTAGAAAAAAAAATTAATTGATGCTTCTAACATTTTTGATTCAAAAATATTTAATTAAAATTTGAGTCAGATCCGCGGATACTGTCAAAAACACAGTCTACGCAGATTTACACTTTTAACTAAAAAGAATTTTTTTCATGTAGATATCTATATAAATAAATAAATAATGAGTCATATAGATAGGTAGATATATAGATAGATAGCTTTTACAGTGGTAGATAATCTCAGGGAATGAATTTTTTCTTGCACGCACACACACTCACACACACGCACACACACACACACACACACAGACTACATATGCATCAGTTATAAATGATGTGTGATTCCACCTCCTTTGACTGTGATATAGGTGGATAACTTCTAACTGAATCGGACGCTAATCTAAATGAGATAATTACTGATCGTGACTAATATTGTGCTATTATTTCTTTTTTCAGATTCCATTAGAGGCTATTTTTATATATGGCAAAAGTGAGAGTCCTATATTCTGTACGACGTGTGAATGCAGATGTTTAATACACCCCCTCCATCCTCCCCTGGAACTTTGACGGGAAAGGTCAGAGGTATACACGGGTCCCTGTGGTAAAATCTTGGTACCTTGCTATTTGGGGCCATATTCCACAGGATAAACAGCTCGCGTTGCGTCATACATTTTGCCAGTTGCAAATAAATCCGCCTGTCTGATTTTTAGTTTCATCCGTCTGCTTGTCTAGAAAAAAAGTTTAAACTTTTTCTTAAATTTTTCTCGTTATATATAAATAGTTATATATATAAATAGCTATATATATAAATAGCTATATATATAAATAGTTATATATATATAAATAGTTATATATATATAAATAGTTATATATATAAATAGTTATATATAAGAAGCTAGTCTTGGAAATTATTCGCTGGTGGGGGAGGGTCTATGCCAAACTGAACTAAGATTTTATTTTAGGAACACACATACATATGTAGATAGTGACAGAGAGAGAGAGACAGACAGGCAGATAGAAAGAGGGAGACGGACAAAGATAGATAGAAACGAACAGAGAGAAAATGAGAGACAGGGGGGAAGATAAACATAGGGAGGGAGACGAAGAAAGACAGAGAGAGAAAAACAGAGAGCCAGACAGGCAAACAGCGAGTCAGATAGAGACAGATAGAGAAAGAGAGCGAGAGGGTTTTATTAGAGAGAAAGAGAGACAAACAGATAGAGAGAGAGAGAGTGGGGGAGAGGTTAAAGAGAGAGGAAGAGATGACACGAATGACTAGAAATTAATAGACTATTTTACTGAACAAAGGGATTTTAATGCAATGTGGCGGGAAATTGAAAAATCTGTCAGATGTTGCAAAAATTGCCCAAATCAGCCCAAGCTTGGCAATGCATGTCAGGCCGCCCATATTGTGCATTTGATCGTTCTTTGGTGCTAGCACCATGCAACCTGTGACATGTTTCTTGGTGAGAAGATAGGCCCAACAAGCAACTCCATTACCCCCGAGACAGAAGGGTAAATACAGATCATCTAATGAATCATGGGAATATCCACGTCCATATACATTTTCTATGAACACCTACACACACACACACACACACAGACATACACACACACAGACATACACACACACACACACACACACACACACACACACACACACGCACACACACAGAAACACAGACATACGCAAGATATGAGGGCACACAGTAGAACGATAATGAACAAACTAACCCGACGGTTCATTGCGAATGAAATCGATGATACCTGGTGCCCTTGCTGATGACTTTGTGTCAAACTAATTTGACCCTTGAGTGGTTGGTGAGCTAACTACCAATTTCCCCACTGACGCAAATATTTGGTATTCGAGTGTGAAAAGGATTTCAAATGCTGATTTTCAGATCAGGCAAGCTATTGAGAAGGTTGGCGCATCACAATCTTAGCCTCATTTGTCAGGCTAAGTTAAGCTTCATAAATATCAATCCCCCCCCCTAAAAAGGGGAAGAAGGCACAATTATGACTGATCAATGACGTCATTGACATTGGTTCTTTTTTTTTTTTCGAAGTCGTTGATTTGGACTCTCGTCGTACTAATGAAGTTAGACAATGGCGACAATTCTTTTCTTCTTTCAAGGTCATGGAAAGGATGAGATAGAATCAAAACTGTTCGTTTGAATCTCCGGCATTAAGCAACAGACCAAAAGTAGTTCACGTCTGCTCGCGGCTATGGATAGAGACAAGAATCTCGGAGCGGTCACATGATGAGTTTAACAACCGACTTAGCAGTCGGGGAGGGGGGCTTTTATACTTGCCTACTTAATGCAAAATGTGACACTGGGGCTCAGGCTGGAATTGATCGAACGAAAATAGCCGGCCAATTCGGCTGCAATTTATAACGTCATTTTCCATTTCCTTTTTGTTGTAATTTCTTTCTTTCGCTTTTTCCTCTTCTTTTTCGCTTCTTTCTTTCCTTCTTTCTTTCTTTCTTTCTTTCTTTTGCCTCTTTACATTCTCTTGCTTTCTTTTCTTCACTCTTTCCTTCTTTATTTCTTTTGCCTCTTTACTTTTTCGTGCTTTTTTCTTTCTTTCTTTCTTTCACCTCATTATTTTTTTTGCTTTCTTTCGTTCCTTCTTTCTTTTGCCTCTTTACATTTTCTTGCTTTCTTTTCTCTTTCCTTTACCTCTTTTCTTTCTTTTTTCTTTCTGTTTTTTGCCTCTTTATATTTTCTTGCTTTATTTCATTCTTATTTTTCGTTTACTACTTCCTTCTTTTTCCCATTAGCTTTTCTTTCTTTCTTTTTAACTCTTCATTTTTTTTTCTTTCATTTACAAAATTCTTCATCTTCGCCTTCGTCCTCGATGTTGGGTAGAGAAGGACTACAAAAACCCTTTTACTTCACCCACTTCGTTGACCCCTATTATTGGAAGCCAAAGTAGGAGGTTTGATAGAAATAAGAAATGACAAAGGTCACCCAGTGAAGGGGTCCCAAATCCAAGACAAATATGGGAGGAATGATGGGGCGGGGGGGGGTAAGGGAGTTGAATAAAAACTGAAGAAATTGCATTTCACCCCAACCCACCCCACCAGCTGCACTAACAAATTTGTTCCGGCATAGGTCATTAAATGGATGAAAATATCGACATAAATATTTATAGTTTCGAATAACAATCAATCAATTGATTGAGATCAATATGGGAAAGTTACTTGGTGACTGGGGTCAGCAAGATTATCTCGCGGGTCTTTGACAACGAGTTCAACGGGGATACTTTGAGAAATGTGGTCTGCATTTTGTGATTTTCGATCTTTATGAATTTTCACACACCCGCATACGCACACACACATAGATAGATAGATAGATAGATAGATAGATAGATAGATAGATAGATAGATAGATAGATAGATAGATAGATAGATATGAATAGGGGATAGATAGATAGATAGATAGATAGATAGATAGATAGATAGATAGATAGATAGATAGATAGATAGATAGATACGAAGTAATGCTGATGAGTCCTCGGCCCAACTCACTTCCCAAAATCAGTATTTCAATGACCAAACATCACAAAACTCATTTTCGAAAATGGTTCTGACTGAGAACTGATCCGCACCCCCTTCTTGCTACCTATATGGAGAGCCAGGTATGAAAAGGTTGAAATAGAACACTTACTGTTCAGTGTGAAATCCGTGGCTACTTTAACCAACTGAGTGTATGTTTTATTTAAAAGAACTGTTCCATATATGGGCATATGAGGCCACGTGGTTTCCACGGGTAGATAAGCCCAGGACTCGAACAAGAATACAAACGTTTTATTCATCCAAACATACAAGCACAATAATCACACGTTTATTAATATCCATATGCTTAAAGGTACTCACATTTTTATACACACGCGTAGAGTTGCCTTCACACGCGCATACACAAACATATATAACCACACATATATTTACGCATATACATATTTAAATTTTTATCACACTGACGCATACACGTATAATTACATTTTGTTTCTTTCAATTTGCTTTTCTCTCTTTTCTCTTCTCCCGCCTTTCCTTTACCTTCTTTTCTTTGCTCCTCTCTCCCTCTCTCTTCACCCCTCTCTCTCTCTCTTCACCCCTCTCTCTCTCTCTCTCTCTCTCTTTCTCTCTCTCTTTCACACTAACGCGCGTTCACAAAAAGACAATTTCTACCAATCACTGAATCTTCTTCAAAAACCTTTGCTTTCTCAGCCAGTTTTTCTTTGTAGCCCAAACATCTCCGACTTAGGTTAGGGTAGCGGCTGCATGGCCCCACCACCGCGTGTCTGTTCCTGTGATAACAGTCAGCCCCCCACCACATCTGATGGGCCTTGTTCACAATCTTAAAAGTCAGTATTCTCGTTCAACCCACTTTTCTTTTCTCTGCTGATTTATCGATCAAAATCAATCAGGATATGTTTCCCCGCAACAGTGACTCAAACTTATTTATGGTAACCAGTTCAAAGTTCAGATTGGTCAATGATTAGTAGTGAACATCCTTGTCTCTTTTTGGTCTGCAAAAGACGAATTAGGGGCGGGGAGAAAATTGGCAAAATGGAAGAAAAAAGAAAGAAAGAAAAACAAAATGAATTGGAAAGGAAATGTAGCATTCGAAAAAGCAGCAGGTGAAAAAAAAAAGAATATAAAAAACATAAGCGGAAGTTGTAGATGGGTGTCCCCGCGTACGCATGCTTGTTTCAAATGGTACTGAGGTTTTGTTTGACTTGTTTTGATCAGATTAAAGCGTTTGTTCGGTATTTTGTCCCAAGTTAACGAACATTCACCTAAAGATAAGTGTAATGAATTAACAATCAGTCATTATTGATTCAACTTTCTGTTGCTTAATTTGGCCTTCAGTGCAGTTTTATGTTTTCTTTTCTTATTTTTCCAATTTTCATCATCAGTTTCGTTTTGCTTTCTTTCTATTCAAACTGATTCAAACAGCTCCAGCCAGCAGGCCTCCAGCTCCAGCCAGCAGGCCTCCAGCTCCAGCCAGCAGGCCTCCAGCTCCAGCCAGGAAGCCTCCAGATCCAGCCAGCAGGCCTCCAGCTCCAGCCAGCAACAGTAGCTCCAGCCAGCAGGCCTCCAGCTCCAGCCAGCAGGCCTCCAGCTCCAGCCAGGAAGCCTCCAGATCCAGCCAGCAGGCCTGCAGCTCCAGCCAGCCAAACATCCTCTCGCCAGCAGCAAAGATATGCGATAAAGTGTCCTTTTCAGGACAACAATTCTCACCAGTTACAAAACTACCCTTTTCAGCACAATACTCTTCAACGCTGTTCTCACCCTCTACACATGAACATGCAGAGAGAGTTTTGTCTCGTGCGCCCTGACCTTATTTTTGTCGATGTATTTTTTTTAACGAAAATAAACTTGGTAATGTATGTTTTTTAATCAAGTCTTCGTTTTGTTGTTGTCTTTCCGTCATCCAATATCTGTGGGCTAATATACCACACCTACAACACTGCGTATGACACAAGGTTAAATATGCGGAAATGAGAAACGAAATATTGTTCTACTCTCACCCGCCAAGTAGGGAGGGTTAACTTGGCATAAAAATCAGCGTTTGAAATTATGACCTTTATCTGGGCTCGAACACCGATCACTATCGGAAGAGAATATGAACAAATCTTTTTTGTTCTTTTTCCACGTTTCCCTGCTTCTTTTTCTTCTTCTGTCGCCTTCTTTAGTTTTTCTTTTTCCCATCTTTCTTCCTCTTTTTCTCACCGATGTCAAGTCTTTTGTAATAATAAAGTTTATTTCGATTTGAATTAATCAATTCACAGTTACCTCCCCCTGAATGAATCTTGTAGACGAAGCAAAATGTCATATCATGCACATATCTCCACTTAGTTTTTCTTAATATGGTGGCGCGATCGATAAGTGGCATGCGCTCTACCGATTTGATATTGTAGATGGACAAAAATGACTGCCATATCACACAAGAACAAAAGACCCCTTTACGATTACGGTTAGTCTAGCGTCTGTTAATCGAGCGCTCACTTCATTTGCGGAAAAATAATAGAAAGAGTGAGCCCCCGGACTCCCGATTCACTAAAATGAAAGGACTGTTTCTCTCTCTCACACCCGTGCGCACTCTCTTTCACACACACTTACATATTCTCTCTCCCTCTCACACACACATTCACTCTTTTTCACACATTGATATACACTCACCCTCTTACTTACACACCACAGACACACACACACACATTGTGATCTCGTATAAACATAATTGATAATTTGTTTTCCACTAATAATTAAATAATTTAAGATAAGGATAATTTCAGTTTCCAATACATACATACATACATACATATATGTGTGTGTGTGTGTGTGTGTGTGTGTGTGTGTGTGTGTGTGTGTGTGTGTGTGTGTGTGTGTGTGTGTGTGTGTGTGTGTGTGTGTGTTAAAAAGTTGCATGCTTCTCAAACCTTTCACTCACCAATTTCCAGTCAGCATAATGTCAAATAAATAAGATTTTGGCAATGGTTCACTTTCATGAACTCAACAACCTCCCCTCCCGCTAAAAAACGCCAGTGTATCAAAAGGGCGGTCTTTTTCCCTAGACACCGTAATTTTTTTTTTAACTATTTTCATTCCTCGGGAACGTTTATTATTTTAAAAAGCGATGTGATAAAGCCTAAATATATTAAAGTGAAATTATACATATTCTTTGTTCTTGAGAAATGACAGCATCAATATTAAAGTAAACACTTTTCATTTATTACGTTTTTATTTACATTATTTATTTATTATATTGTTTATTGGAATGGTTGATAAAAAATCGGCAAATTACGAATCGATTGAAACTTTATAAAATGGTAAATAATAAAGATTTCATTTTAATTTGTTAGCACATTTTTATAATTTCGTAATTTTTATAAATTTATGAATTAAAAATCTCGTAATATTTATTGCTTTATAAATTAGTAAATGATAAACATTAAATTGTAGTTCGTTCGTTTATTTTTTTGTTGTAAATATAAAATTATTCTTGTAAATAAAAAATCTAATAAATAAATAGTGTTTAATATTTTTGTTGTCAATTTCCAGGAGTAAAAAAAATTCAGTTTTCTTAATCTTCCTTTCGTGACTTTTTCTGAGTCTGAGCCACTTGCTCTGTACTCTGAAGTTGACTTTATTACTTTTCATTTGTAAGAAATGACACGAACTAATCATGACTTTCAGAAATGTACAGCGCGCAGTTCTTATTAGGAAAATCACCGTTAATTCTTACAAAGCCAATATATATATATATATATATATATATATATATATATATATATATATATATATATATATATATATATATCCATTAAGGGAAATGTTCAGATGAGAAACTCACCTTCGTATTTCAAGTTGCCGTCAATGTTTTCTCTGATTTCAGTGAAATGGAGAATTTCATTCACTTCCCTGTCAGCCAATCGTTCACCTGTCGAAAGAATCAAATATAAAACTAAAAGAAATCAACCAAGAAGCGATATTTACTTAAGCAATGTAAAACTTTTTTTCCTGAAAAAGCTGATTTCTAACGATCACAAAAGTAAAAAAACATCGCCAAGATTGTTCAATGAAATATTCCTTATTTTTATAATGAAAATGGCATAAATCTCGGCTCGGATTTCTTTCATTTCAATTGATTTATTTAAACTTTAAGTAGTATTAATTGTCTTTATTAGATAAAGCATCCGTTTTTGATAAAGTTGATATTTTTATTAGATTAAATTTACCCAAGAATACTGAAGGCATATTTGAGCGATACTTTTAAGATTAAATTTCCCCAGTAATAATGAAGGCATATTTGAGCAACAGTTTTCAGATTAAATTTCCTCAGGAATAATGAAGGCATATTTGAGCAATAGTTTTCAGATTAAATTTCCCCAGGAATAATGAAGGCATATTTGAGCGATACTTTTCAGATTAAATTTCCCCAAGAATAATGAAGGCATATTTGAGCGATACTTTTTAGATTAAATCTCCTAAAATCTTCCACCAAAAATGAATGCGTTTTTCTGAAATAAAAAGAAAAAAATATGTTAACCCGTTTTTATAAAATTCCTCAAATCCTAGAATTATTCGTTTTAAACGAAACCTTCATTATTTATTCATTAATGCTATTAAGATTATTTTATTAGAAAATTTTGTGGATTTTTTGGCTTGGTTGGGGCATAATTTTCAGCCCCCTTTCGATATCGCGTGTGTACTTTTTAATTTTGGATATTTTAGTGTTGTTTTACAGTTATATAAAGGCAAATCCCTGAAGATGTTATTTCAGCAAAAAATTAAAATATATATATATATATATATATATATATATATATATATATATATATATATATATATATATATACAATATCACGTGTGCATATACTGAATATTCGCCCAGAACATTACCAAAAATCAATATTTTAAAAGTTGGCGTTTTCATTATTAAATAATTCACACTATTTTCTTTCAGATTGGACAAGAAAAAAATTTACACTGAATATTTATTTAAAAAAACATTACATGTCATTTTTCAGTACGATTTTGAAATTTGTCTCTTTGTTGTTCATCAGAGGAGTTTTATTTAATAAATAAAAGTGTATTTGAAGAATCGAAAAATGTTTAGTTTAATGCCATTTTCATGTGTGAACATTGTTTAAAAAAGATTTATTTTCATGTTTAGATTGTATGGAAGTTCAAAATGCAATAATTCTGTAGCTGGAATCTGTTAACAGTATCAAAATTCAATAAGACTTTATCAGCCCCCCCCCCTTAGTTTAATCATTTTAAAATTAGAATAAATGGAAAAAAAACAGATTGTGCGGAATTCAATTTTTGATGACATCAAAAAGGGAGGAAAATAAAAAAGGAAAGAAAAAAGGAAGAAAATAAAAAAGGAAAGAAAAAAGGAAGAAAATAAAAAAGGAAAGAAAAAAGGAAGAAAATAAAAAGGAAAGAAAGAGGAAGAAAATAAAAAAGGAAAGAAAGGGGAAGAAAATAAAAAGGAAAGAAAAAAGGAAGAAAATAAAAAAGGAAAGAAAAAAGGAAGAAAATAAAAAGGAAAGAAAAAAGGAAGAAAATAAAAAAGGAAAGAAAAAAGGAAGAAAATAAAAAGGAAAGAAAGAGGAAGAAAATAAAAAAGGAAAGAAAAAAGGAAGAAAATAAAAAGGAAAGAAAAAAGGAAGAAAATAAAAAGGAAAGAAAAAAGGAAGAAAATAAAAAAGGAAAGAAAAAAGGAAGAAAATAAAAAGGAAAGAAAGAGGAAGAAAATAAAAAAGGAAAGAAAAAAGGAAGAAAATAAAAAGGAAAGAAAAAAGGAAGAAAATAAAAAGGAAAGAAAAAAGGAAGAAAATAAAAAAGGAAAGAAAAAAGGAAGAAAATAAAAAAGGAAAGAAAAAAGGAAGAAAATAAAAAAGGAAAGAAAAAAGGAAGAAAATAAAAAGGAAAGAAAGGGGAAGAAAATAAAAAGGAAAGAAAAAAGGAAGAAAATAAAAAGGAAAGAAAGAGGAAGAAAATAAAAAGGAAAGAAAGAGGAAGAAAATAAAAAAGGAAAGAAAAAAGGAAGAAAATAAAAAAGGAAAGAAAAAAGGAAGAAAATAAAAAAGGAAAGAAAGGGGAAGAAAATAAAAAGGAAAGAAAAAAGGAAGAAAATAAAAAAGGAAAGAAAAAAGGAAGAAAATAAAAAGGAAAGAAAGAGGAAGAAAATAAAAAAGGAAAGAAAAAAGGAAGAAAATAAAAAGGAAAGAAAAAAGGAAGAAAATAAAAAGGAAAGAAAAAAGGAAGAAAATAAAAAAGGAAAGAAAAAAGGAAGAAAATAAAAAGGAAAGAAAGAGGAAGAAAATAAAAAAGGAAAGAAAAAAGGAAGAAAATAAAAAGGAAAGAAAAAAGGAAGAAAATAAAAAGGAAAGAAAAAAGGAAGAAAATAAAAAAGGAAAGAAAAAAGGAAGAAAATAAAAAAGGAAAGAAAAAAGGAAGAAAATAAAAAGGAAAGAAAGAGGAAGAAAATAAAAAAGGAAAGAAAGGGGAAGAAAATAAAAAGGAAAGAAAAAAGGAAGAAAATAAAAAAGGAAAGAAAAAAGGAAGAAAATAAAAAAGGAAAGAAAAAAGGAAGAAAATAAAAAAGGAAAGAAAAAAGGAAGAAAAGAAAAAAGAAAAGAAAAAAGGAAGAAAATAAAAAGGAAAGAAAGAGGAAGAAAATAAAAAAGGAAAGAAAGGGGAAGAAAATAAAAAGGAAAGAAAAAAGGAAGAAAATAAAAAAGGAAAGAAAAAAGGAAGAAAAGAAAAAAGGAAAGAAAAAAGGAAGAAAATAAAAAAGGAAAGAAAAAAGGAAGAAAATAAAAAGGAAAGAAAAAAGGAAGAAAATAAAAAGGAAAGAAAAAAGGAAGAAAATAACAAAAGCAATTCAACTGAAAAGCATCGTTTAAGCAATTGTTCATTTCTTTTTCTTTCTTTTTTTGAGGTTGTAGTCCTTTTGGCCCTTCGTACTTTTGGGGAGGGGAGACTACGGTTGTTGATATTGATGACAGCCAATAGGACATTATGTGTAAATAAGCATTATTTCGCTAGGTTTTGAGAAAAAAAATTAAGCATTACTTTTGCAAAATTCAGGTAATTAATCCTTAATTTACTAATTTGCTTTTAAAGAAATCTCTAGGACTAGGATTGGATTTTTAAGAGATTTTTATTAATTAAATGAAATGTGTTGTTTAAATTTTCCGTCTATAATGACGCTTTTTCTATGAGTCAATCAGTGACGAGGAACCGTGCCAATGTTTTAATAATGCCAGAAAACTTTATTTTCATATGTAAATTTATTCTTTTTTACGGATTAACTTTTTAGGCTATAACTTCAAAAAATACATTTTTTATTTAAAATGCGCTATTTTTGTCTTTTTTCAGGAAGCCCATGGATGTACGTACTTATAACATAAATAAAAGAAAAACAAATTGTTTGAAAAAAAATAGTGTATTTTTTATTTAAATGTGTAACCGTTTTCGACAAAAACAAAACAAAATAAACCTGGTCAAATAACCAGTGCAAGGGAAGTAATTCTGCCTTGACTATAAATTTTTATATGCAGCATGTTTGTTTTAACTTAGTTATGTACCATGCATGTTACACGCTTAGGCGATCATGTATCTTTCGATACCTGACTGACGAGGCAGATTTTTTCGACTGGAATTCGAAGACGAGAGTATTATTAATATAGCTCTCATCTTAACACTTTTCAGTTACTCTATTGATTTATTTTAAATTAAATTTGTTTGGCTAACTCCAACTAAAATCATGCGCACTTTCGACACGTGAAAAATCCTCGATACCCACTGTTTTTAAAAATTTACCAAAAATCTAGCAATTGTCGGATTCGATTGAAATTTTCAGCATCTATTCATTAATGAACTCTCTCTCTCTCTGTCTCTCTGTCTCTCTGTCTCCATATATATATATATATATATATATATATATATATATATATATATATATATATATATATATATATATATATATATAAATAAAAATGAAAGAACAGTAAGATATAAAATCCGGTGTTCTTATAGATATTTTTATTTTTACACAATAGTGCTCAATGTAAATTTAAATTTACAGAGCATTAATATTATAAATTAATAAATTTAAAATATGGTTTTACCGCTACACAGTGATGACCATGTTTCAGAAATGGAAGCTAAAGCCCCTGAATTTAATTTTGTTATTAAACCAAAGACATTAGTTCCATTTCCTCATCAAGCGAATTTTGGATTAACTTACTTTTTAAAATTTACGGTTGTTAACGGCACTGGAAAGATTCATCATTGAGGGTTTCCAAGGTTACCGATAATATATATATATATATATATATATATAAATTACATATATATATACAATATACATATAAAATATATATACATATAAAATACATATATTTATATAAAATACATATATTTATATAAAATACATATATAAAATACATATATAAAATACATATATATATACATATATATAAAATACATATATATATATACATATAAAATACATATATATATATATACATATAAATAAAATACATATATATATTCATATATATAAATTGCATATATATATATATATATATATATATATATATATATATATATATATATATAAAGTTCATTCATTCATATATATACATATATATATAAAATTCATTCATATATATATATATATACATATATTTATATTTATATATATATATACTTTCAGCATCTATTCATTAATGAATGAATTTTATATATATATATATATATATATATATATATATATATATATATATATATATATATTAAAGATTTGTTACATTTTCCAAGTCAATTAATGTTCCCAATTAACTTAATTCGTGGCTATTTCATAATATCGAATTTTAAAAGATTCTAATTTTTACATTTTTATAAAATTAAATCCCCGATGGATCGATATTAAAAAAAATTCAATATCAAGTGTGGACAAATCGAAAATATGATTCGAAATCAGCCATATTTGAGTAGACGCCGCTCCGTTTTATATAAACTGTATATACAACTAAGTATATTTATGTATTATCGTCTGCCGGCCTGAATATTCGGGAAATCACATTAAAGAAAGAAAAAAATACACCCTCCAGCAGGATTCGAATCTGCGCTGCCCTTAACAGGAGAAACCGTCATTAGCTCCGACGTGCCACGAAAGGTTCGCTGATCGTGCAAAGCCGAATATGTTGGATTAATAGATAAAAAATCCATTACTGATATATATATATATATATATATATATATATATATATATATAGAGAGAGAGAGAGAGAGAGAGAGAGAGAGAGAGAGAGAAAATAGTATGACAAATTGGAAAAAAGTTTTTCTGGCGCGTTTCATCCGTTAAAATTTCATCGGACTGAACTTTGCTGATGTTTCTACACCTGCGCAAGAAACGAGGGATGCTGGTAGTTTCAAAACTTTTGAAAGAATATTTTTTCAGTCTAGCCAAATTCATCTGTATACTTTTTCATTTTCTCTCAATCACCTTTGTCCCTGACTATTCCACATTGTGACAACAGAAAATCATCCAAGAATGGGGATAGCCTCGACGCAAATTTACCGTGGCGCATGTGCAGACAGGGCAACATCAACGAAGTCCATTCCGATGAAATCATAACTGATCAAACGCGACACAAAATTTTTTTTTACAATTTGTCATCGTATTTTTCTAAATACTGTTTGTTGATATATAAAATTATGCTAAATTATATATCCTTATATCACACACACACACACACACACACACACATATATATATATATATATATATATATATATATATATATATATAGAGAGAGAGAGAGAGAGAGAGAGAGAGAGAGGCGGGGAAGAAAGAGAAAGAGAGATAGTCGACGCTGAGGTCAACACCAAGCGGCGAGT
Organism: Acanthosepion esculentum; assembly: GCA_964036315.1. Lineage (NCBI taxonomy): Eukaryota > Metazoa > Mollusca > Cephalopoda > Sepiida > Sepiidae > Acanthosepion > Acanthosepion esculentum. The sequence goes on from OZ038515.1 coordinate 79,835,642, forward strand.
GTCTGCTTTATGCTTAAACGCACTCTTCTGGGCATGTGTGTTGGGTTTTGGCACGACTATTTATATATGCTATTAATGGTACATTATGGGTAGCAAGGTCTATTGTATTATCCTAACGGTTATTGGGTAGGCGGTAACGGCTATGATTCAAATAATTTTATAGGTCATTGAGTAGAAAAAGTTTTAGGTCTTAATACAGTTATTTGTAACTCTTTTATAGTGTTGTTCACTTAATTATTTGTTGTTATTTATTATTATTATTATTATTATTATTATTATTATTATTATTATTATTATTATTATATTGTGTTTACCTGTGCATTCGTTGTTTCTTAATTTGTTAACTATTTATTTAATTTGTTTATATATTTATTCAGACATTTTGTTTATTTTATTTTTTTATTTTTTGCGGGTTTTGATTATCATTTTTTTAGTTTAAAGTATTGCCTAAAGTGTGTTGCATTATCTGCATTGTACAGAGTGTATATATTTGCATTTATCATGATAGTATTTTACAGGGTATTCGTTTTTAGTTTCTGACTTTTAAGTATCGTAAAAATATTTGTTTTTGTGCCTGCATTTTGGGATATGTTCTGATTGTTCATTTAGTAATTTGTATTAGTCTTTGAAAGCGATTTTAGTTATTTTCTCCCCCAGACAGAGTTTACAGTTTTTGGATTGTTGTAGTCTAGTGCTGTTTACCTTATTTTCAATGATACTTTTAGTGTAATTTGACTTTTGGTTTTAATTTCTCATATATGTTTACAAAGGGTTGTGCTTTTCGCGTATTCACTATTTGTAAAGTATGTTTTATGTGCGTAGTTTCTCTGTTTCAAGGGTCTCTCAGTTATTCTAATGTGTATTTTCTCTTCGTTATCTGCTGATTTTACAGTGGCTTGGAATATATTACATTTATTTTTATATTTATATTTACATACGCTGTATCTTTGATATTGAGAACTTTTACCTATAAATATAGAATAGCTTAAAACTATATTTTTATCATATATATATGTGTGTGTGAGAGAGAGAGAGAGAGAGAGAGAGAGAGAGAGAGAGAGAGAATATATATTCTTAAGTATCAAGAACAGTATTGGGGAAATTATATGACAAAGTGGAAAAAGTTTACTTGCGGCGCGTTTCCTCCTTGTGGACTTCATCGGACCAAATTTGTTATGTTGCTACCACTACGCATGCGCACGAACGAGAGGTGCTGAGGATTTCAGAATTTAAAAAAAAAATTTATATCTAGCCGATTTCATTTAAAGAGTTTTTCTTTCTTCCATCACTTTTGTTAGTAGGTATCCGACACTTTTTGTATTAGAAGATATGCCAAGAATGGTGAAATGTTGTAAGAGCCAGGGCACAAATTTATTACAGATGACCTTGCGATCAATGCACTCTCCAGAAATTTACATCGCAGTAAATTGTTTCTCATTTGATCAGAGTAGCATTTTTATATTACAAAATTGTAGTCAGTAAAGTCTGCCATGTAACCAAGGAAATAAAAAGAATACACTAATAAGTAAAAAAAGTAAATGCAAACATATACTGAGTAAAAAAAAACAGTCACCAACCTAAAGTAAAAGACAGAGCAAGTCTCTCTCTCTCTCTCTCTCTCTCTCTCTCTCTCTCTCTCTCTCTCTCTCTCTGCGCACGCGCGTGTCTGTGTGTGCGCAAAATTTTTGGTATGTATTTGTTTTTTAAAAATTGATACGCAAAATTTTAACTCTCTCTCAGATTTTGTTTATTGCTGATGGAATTCATATAAAGTTGTGTTAAGTTTAATGCTATTTTAAAGTTCGAACATTCTTTTAAAATAAATTTTTATATATTTTGCAATAATTTAACTTTTTATTCTATGGAAGCTCAAAATAAAAATCTAAAATAAAATTCTTAGTAATGTTCGCTCTGAATTTTTTTTCGATAGAAACAGTTCAGACTGTACTCAGTGTGACTTACCATATTTGAGTAGATTTTTGGCCGACATTTTGGACAATAGGTTGAGGGTTGTAAGACAGCAATTGTTTGACCTTTGAACCTGTTGACAAGCTCGTGCATGCGCTGCTTGGAATTCTTAGAAGTTAAATTTTTCACAAAACGTAAGTAATATTATAATAAAAATCTAATTATTTAATACTTAAAGTTACTATTTTTTCTACGGAACAAATGTCTGGGACATAAATTGAATTTTGAAGAGATTTTTGAATTCTTTCATTTTCCCTTTTTCTGTAAGCGTCCTTCAAATTCACTAATTGAAACGAGACAGAAGTGAGTTTTAAGTTTTTGGTTTATTATTTTTTAATCTTTATTTAAGGACGTAAAATGAATTTTATTTTTCTATTTATTAACTTTATGATATTATCTTTTAAACAAAATCAAAATTTAACTTCAAAGAATACATTTAAATTATATAAAATGCGTTTTTCAACTTTTAAAGTCATCGAGTTACATATTAACAATCGGCATAAATATCAGTTACAATATAAAATTATTATTATTATTATTATTATTATTAATAATAATAATAATAATAATAATAATAATAATAATAATAATAATAATAATAGTGTGATGATACCATTTCTAACCTTAGGTCACTGGGTGGGACCCGGAAAGAAATGTGTAAACGCCAAATATCAAAGAAAATAATAATAATAATAATAATAATAATAATAATAATAATAATAATAATAATAATAATATCATCATCTTGTATCAGGTTGCACGATATTGGCACCCACTGAATATAAAACCCAGCATGACAGAGTGGACCAATATCTGCACTGGAAAATTTGCAGCTTCTACGGGAAGGAAACTGAAAGAAACTGGTACGAACACCACCCAGACCCGGTTACGGAGATAGGACCTGTTACAATTCTATGGGACTACACAATACACACTGACAGAACAATCAAAGCCAACCGCCCAGATATTGTTATTAAAGACCGCAAACAAAATAAGTGCCTCCTTATTGATATGCCAGTCTCTGCAGACTGCAATGTATCTTTGAAGATATTCGAAAAGCTGTCACAATACAAGGACCTTGAAATCGAAATCTCAAAAACGTGGTACATGGGAACATAACAATCCCCGTTGTAGTTGGAGCCCTAGGATTGGTTGGAAAAGATTCCAGTAGACTAATTGAAGGGATTCCTGGAAGCCCATGCTTCAAAGAAATACAAAAAAATTGTTCTCACAAGTACAGCCCACACTTTACGAAAGGCTTTATCTATGTATTTTTTTTTTTTTTTTTTTGTGGAAAGTGTCATGATGCCATTTCTGACCTTAGATCCCTGGGCGGGACCCAGAAAGAAATGAGTACAAACCAGAAATCAAAGGAAATAATAATAATAATAATAATAATAATAATAATAATAATAATAATAATAATAATAATTATTATTATTATTATTATTATTATTATTATTATTATTATTATTATTATTATTATTATTATTATTATTATTATTATTATTATTCAAAAATCAACTTATTTACTTTCGGAATGCAAGGGTCGTAACTCTGGATCACATTATTTTATTTTTACTTTGCGCGTGGTGATATTTCATGCTGTCCATAATGCCGACCAAACATTTTGAGAAAATGCAAATATTTTATTAATTAATACTAATAATGTATAATAATGACAGCATATTTGCATATTCATAAAATATTTGGTTGTCATTATGTCATCATGTGAAATATCACCACAAAAAATGAAAGCGTTCTAAAAATTTCATCGCGAGTTACGGCCCTTGCTATCTGAAACGAAATTATTTGATTTTCAAACTTCCCACATCACACCAGAAGTCACTAAGTACAAATTTAACCCTTGAAGATAAAAGTTGTAAGAAGGGAAGAAAATTATTAATTTTGTTTTAAGGTTAAGAAAATGCATAAAAATTTCACCAAAAATATTTTTTTTATTTATTTTTGTTTGAGAATCTTCGAAAGTCGTCCACAGTTATTTCCCTTGGATGGTGTTTAGCGCAATTCTATCTGACATATCATATTCAGCTACACAATAAAAAAGGGCGATAACTTTTTCTTCTTTTCCCACCGTAATGTAGCAAGTTCAACATGAGTATTGTCCCCATCAGGAAAAATCTTTTACCGGGGCAGTTACCTACTAATTTTTAAACTTACAAACACACACACGCACGATTCTCATGAATCTTCCTAATATAACAGTCTTAAAATGTTTTTCTCCTTTTTTTCAGTTATTTGTGAACACACAAGTATATTTTGTCTCCTCTTGTTTTCCTCATATTAAATATTAAAATATTTATGTAAATTTCTTCCGAGTATTCAAATTGGTTTCTTCTGAAACTGTTGATTTCAATTTCGTCAAGGTTTCTTAACCTCTAAATCTATAGACACGCACTCCTCTACAAATATCTCGACTACCTAATTTTTATATTTTGTATAGTGTGTGTGTGTGTGTGTGTGTGTGTGTGTGTGTGTGTGTGTGTGTGTGTGTGTGTGTGTGCGTGCGTGCGTGTGTGTGTGTTAGTTAAACGACTGAATCATATCCGAGTACACACCTCGTATATCATTTGTCTCTCAAATGTTAGTCTTTACTTTGAGGAAAATTTAAAGACGTTGTTTTTTCCCGCGTTTAAATAGAAAATCTCCGAAGAGATTCCAGAAGAAAAAGAAAGAAATGTGGATTATTTTGAGCGCAGAATAAGTGTTACTTGTTTGGGAATTCAATTTGGGGAAACAAAACGAGACAAGAAATATTTCTGTTGCTTTTTATGTTTGAAGAATTGTGTATTTTAGAGAAAAGTTCATGACAGACAATTTCTGAACAAGGCAAAAAACTTCTTTTATTCTTATGAATAGATTCTCTTTGTTTGATTTGTTTTTTTACTGCTTATCAAACCTTTGCGGGTTATTTAAAGCCAGAAAATATTTGTAGATTGTAAGATTGTAATACAAGTCTTACTAATTAACACATAGCTGGGAGGAGAAGTGAATTCATACTTTCCTCAATGCGCGTTATATTCCCTTACGTGCAAATACGCACGTAAGGGAATATAACGAACCCAACCGGATCTGGAACTCGGCTCTCCGATTAAGAATTCCGAGCCATTATCCATTACACAATACGCACATCCAAGCTTACATCATCTGGTATATTTAAGTGGCCACCCATTTAGGTACTTAGCAAACTCAACGTTGCTTAACTTGGTTTTTCAACGTCATATGGCCGTAAGTCTAGATTATCTTTGGCTTTGTTATTTGTAATAGTTCTCTCTCTCTCTCTCTCTCTCTCTCTCTCTCTCTCTCTCTGCGTGTCTTTCTATTTATATCTGCCTATCTCTTTTTGTTTATTCATATCTATCTATCTATCTATCTATCTATCTTATCTTGTAAGTTCAAAACAGACCACACGGGTTTCAAATCAAGGAAATGTGTGCACTTACCATTTGTAGTGAGAATTTGATACAATTCAGCGGCTGAGACGAAACCCAAACCTTCGCGATCAAAACTTTTGAAAGCTTCCATAAAATCTTTAAAGGTTCCCGTGTCTTTCTCTTTCGTAATTGACTCGTAACAAGCAAGGAACTCCGAATAATTCAACTGCTTTTCCCCTGAAATTGAAGACAGAAGAAACAAGCATAAGCATGTCATTAGAAAGACAAAAAGAAATAGGAAACGTACGGCTTTCGTCAGGTGTATATAGCGATCCAGGTAACCTATGAGAAAATCTTGAACTTGGGACAAATAGTCGAGTGAAGTAAAGCGTTGGGTGATAAATAATCCCAAGTTTGGGCAGCGTAGATTTGGACCCCGTGGAAACGGAAAACTGAGCAGTACTAAAAGAAGAACCAGACGAGTTAAGACGTGAGCAATGGAACGAAAACAATCTATCTCAGAAAAAGAGTTCAGTTCAAAATTACCTGGATCGGTAGACACCTGAAGAAGGGCACAACAGCCGAAACGTGGAGATGACAAGAACAAAGATAAATAAAAGAGTCCGCATGTAAAGAAAGAAAGAAAGAAAGAAAGAAAGAAAGAAAGAAAGAAAGAAAGAAAGAAAGAAAGAACGAATTGCTTCTCCCTACGGAATAAAAAGAAAACTGAAAGAAAAAAACGAAATAATTGAAAGTTTTGGTGTTAAAGGACATGAGGAGCAAGACTGGTTGTGAATTTGAATTTACTTAGATGAGATATTTAACAAACGAGAGATCAAATTCTGAAAATCAGTATAAATTTCTCGACTGAACCGGTTTTGTTTCTAAGTTCCGAGACGATGAAAATAATTTGAAACATTTGAGAGCAAATTTCAAAAACTGACAAAAATATTTAGAATTCCTGGAAAATTAATCCGACTGAAATGCCGACATGATCCTCTGGACAATAAAGGTGGGGGGGCTTAACAGTAAATGAAATTAGTGGAAAAAAAACTAAAGGGTGGCCAAAGATGGAACGATGATCTGATCCGATATGTCGGCTCCACATAGCTAAATGTGACCAGGATAGGAAGTAGTGAGGTCAACCAGGGAGAGGGGAGCCTCGAACAGGAGTTTGAAGGTCCTGAATTTGGATAAATAAATTGATTTGAATAAATACATGAAACAAAATCTACAATATTTTTGTTGAAAATTGCCGCGTTTTTCCTTTTCTTTGTTTATCGCTTTTCGACGAATTCGGTTCATTTCTTGAAATATCGGATCATTTTTTATGAAATATGTTTTTTTTTCTTAAATGAATTTGTTATTTGATTGTCTTCAGAAATTGGTGTTGCCAAATAAACAAGGAATATTCATGAATTAATGATTTCTTTTTACCTGTGTATTTACACTAATGAGTCAAACATCATGACCAAGTAACAAGAATAACGGCTAAAAACTATGCATATTAGGTCAGATGCATCGAAGCAGCTTAGAGACATTTGTTTAAATGCTACAGTCATGGGAAAGTAAAGAGATTTTGAGTCTGTTTAATACTAAGGTTCACTAAATACAAAGCCCAAGAGCCACTCAAGGTAGAGAGAAACTGTGTGATGATGCATGAGCATAATAAAGGACATGAAATGAAGTTCTTGGGTCTATGCAAGAAAGATAACGGCTAGTTCTAGACTTGAAGAGGTCAAAATTTAATTAGTGAATAACATTTAAGAGTTCATTCGGAAGTGTTAGACATATAGAGTTGAAGTAGACTTTAGAAGGAACCGGAAACCCAGTCCTAAACAGCAAACATGGGATAGAGCTCTAAAAATTTTTTTAAAGTTTAAAATTAAATAAAACATGTTCGAAACGACTCAGCTTCAACTGTATTGAGTGTCTAACGTCAATTCTAAGAGGAGGTAAAGACCACAAAGACCTTTGGCAAAACCATTGACGACTAATGTGAAAAATAAATGGTAGATTTTTCATCTAAGCCCTAAAACAAGATGCTGCCACATAAGTTATAGACAATCTTTAATCATAAGGAAGAAAGGAATGCTTTACAATGCACAATATGTTTGATCTTTATTGAGTCTAAGGTTTCATAGCTAAAGGTGTTACAGTTTTTTGGATACTATGTAATTAGTGAGCCAACCAAAATGAGCTGACTCATTTTATAATTTACCAAGATAAGGTGAACCAATCAGAAGACGTGGAATATTCGATCCGATGTGTATAAAGGCGGCCATTTTGTTTTTTCTTGTCGGAATATCCACTGCTAACCTGTCAGATGAAAGACCTGCAGAACTAGGCTTTCCTACTCTCTCCGAATATCCACTGCCAACCTCTGATATGGAAGACATTAAGAATTACTGAACAGATGCTACTAGACATTGGTGCTGTTTCATTGAACAAATTACTTACTATGTTGGATTCAGACTACAGTGATCATGTTTTATTAAAGGTCGGTCGCAGTACCTATGCTGAGAAAGCGTCTGAAAGCGTCTTCAACCAACGGGTGAGAATCGGAACTGAACCTTTTATCAATTGAAGTTCACCTATTTTCACACTGTCCTGAATAAAGTGAACGGCAAGTTCGTCGTTATTATGAGGAAGCAATAACACCAATGATTCGAAGGCAATGAAAACTGGCGTCACTCTATTGTGTCTTGGCGACCAAACCCCTCAATACCGTTGACCTCTTATGGAATGTTGTTGAATAAACAGGTTCGCTTTGCAGGACCTCTACAATTTAACCAAGCAGTTAACATCACGATAGCAGATCACAAAACCTTTTCAGGTTTTATACAGTTTATGTCTGCTATTTACATTGCTCGGACTATCATCCTCATCTTTGTCGCCATATTTATCACAACGTTTCGGCCATTGGTGACAATTTCTCGACGCATAATTTTTTGTTATTCTTTGGTGTTTGTCTCAATTTCAATGAGAAGACTTTGATCCTAAACCTCCAGGATTTTGACCATTTTCACCTGATATGATTTTGACCATTTTGAATTTTTTTTTTTATATACCAATCATCCAACATTTTTGCGTGCAAAGTGCCACCCTGTGTAGAACATCTGTTAATACTTACCGGGCTTTTTCGTGCCACCGTGTCTTCTTATAAGCTCTATGGTCGGATTGAGCCCAACACATCGCAATAAATCTCCGATTTTAACAGCATCAATCAATCCATCTCGACCATCCCAGAAATCGAAGAGATCGAACACTTCCTGGACTTCTGTAAAGTTAAAAATAAAACAAACAAGACAGTCATCAATTAATAAACCGATTAAATTATATAAATAATATAAATAATCTTAAAAAGAAATCTTTATTTATAAAAAACTGTTTTATTTTTATTGTCAGATTTCCTAAAAACTGTTAACTGTAAAATCATTCTTTAAGGACATCTTGAAAACATTTTTTCTTCAAACAACGATAAACTTTTCAATTGAATTATCAGCTGCGATTATCAGTACAACAACATGAAATTAAGTTTGGCGAATTTGCGGAAAATGAAAAAAATACTTTACTCATTCTTCACCAATCTTTCATTTTTGCATCGCATTGTTACAGGTGATGAAAAATGGGCTTTGCACAAATATGATTTGTGTTTAGTGGAATATGAAAGGGTGCCGTTTATTACGAGCGAATGGAACATGGACGGGCCATCACTGCAGATGTTTAAATTGATCGGCTAAAAGAAGCATTAAATCGAAAGTGTCTTGTTTTGACAATCAGAAAAGATTTTTTACTCTCCTATATAAACAAATAAACGGCACAGTTTGCAAAACAAACGAAAAAAAAAGATCATTAGATTTGGGTGCCGTTCCACGTCCCCCATACTCACTAGATTTTGCACCAATAAATTTTTATTTGTTTTTATCATAAGAACATTTCATAAGTGAACAAAACAATTTGGAAGAAAGAAGTTGAAAACCATCTCTCTTTTAAATATATATATATATATATATATATATATATATATATATATATATATATATATATATATATATATATATGAAGAAATATAGTCTTAAAGTGTGCTATATTTATGGGATAAAGTGCTCAATATCAGAGATAGAGCGTGTGTAAATATAAAAGTGAACATAGAAGTCAACACTGAGAGGCAACAGTCTGTTTCATGCAACGAGTTGCCTGACGATTGCACTAGCATGAAACAGACTGTCGCCTCTAAGTGTTGACTTCTATGTTCACTTTTATATTTTTATATATATATATATGAAGAAATATAGTCTTAAAGTGTGCTATATTTATGGGATAAAGTGCTCAATATCAGAGATAGAGCGTGTGAAAATATATGTTGACTTCTATGTTCACTTTTATATATATATATGTTGACTTCTATGTTCACTTATATATATATATATATATATATATATATATATATATATATATATATATATATATACATACATACACACACACACACACACACACACAAATGTAAAAGAACGAAGAACGTCCAAAACGTTAATTTAAAACAGGAGTCAATACAAGAGTAGAGCAAAAAATATTTATTATACACTGTTACATTAGAACATATAAATATTCACTACAAAATTGTACATTTTGTTTCGACGTTTAATAACGTCTCATCAGGTAGGTAACAAAGATGGTGATAAACGATTTTATTTAAAATTTCAATTTATGAAACATCACTTCATTTTCCGTTTTTGGAAAATATTTTTATAAACAAAAAGGAAAATAATAAGAAATCAATAAAAAGAAAAGGAAGAGGAAAGAAAAGAAAAAAAGGCAAAAGAAAGCATAAGAAATTAACCCTACTACCAAGAGAATAGAAAGAAAAGAAAAAACAAAAGAAAGAGAGGAGTATATTCAAAATTACACAGATACAAAGGGAGAGGAAAGTTAAGAAAATAACATATGAGAAGATGTCGATACGAGTTAATCCAATGAAATTATGCTAAAACAGAGAAAACACATTAGCTACAATTTCGCGTCTCAAATTTCATGGCATTTTTATGAAATCACAAATTCAAACAAAATTATCCATAGAACGTAAATAAAGGAAACTTTAAGAAACAATACAATACTTAACAAAACCAACCTTACATTATAAAATAGAATACAAAATAGATTTAAATTTTTTTTTATATTAATTTAAAATTAGAAACTATTATCAATACAGCAAGTAATAATAATAATAATAATAATAATAATAATAATAATAATAATAAGCATACTACCAGTAATTGACGAATACTAACCAATATAATACCTAAAGCTAGAATAAATCACTAATAATAACATTAAAATGTTTATATAAAGATAATATAACATAAGAGGACTGATTATTGAGTTATGAAGTTTAGCAAGATTATAAGATTAATGCCTTAATATGTTTGCAATTTACCATAGTTTCATATCTTTGATTTAATAATATGCCACTATTCAAGAACTTATTTCCATTTTCTCTTGTAGACAGAGGAAGCACTGTTCGTTCACCGATCTGGAGATTCTAGTTTGTTTGTGAATTTTCCATTTAACTTTAGATGTTTTGTGTTCCTGTTAAATGGAAAATTCTCAAACAAGCTATGTAACATGTAACTTACATGTTCTAATGTAACAGTGTATTCTATATATATATATATATATATATATATATATATATATATATATATATATATAGGACTACACATGCGCATGACAAAGGAGTACTGAGAATTTTTTTTCTCCAGCCGAATTCATTTAGAATTTTTTCTTTTTTTTTTCCATCATTTTTGTATGTCGATATCCGACACACAGTGATATTAGAAGATCTGTCAGGAATGGTGAAATGTTATAAGAGCCAGGGCTCAAATTTACTATAGATAGCTTTGCGTTTAAGACACTCTCCAGACATTTACGTCGTAATGAATTATTTTCTCCTTTGATCAGAGTAGCATTTTTTATGTCAAAATTGTGGCTAGTCTCGTTACGGTGGGCAACCAACGCATTTGATATATTCTTTTGCAACATTCCTAAAGAAATGTGTTCCTGAAATGACTGCTATCCCCTCTAAACTCTACAATAAATGATTTACTGTTTATTAGAAATCCTCTTCTGTAGTTTCTTGTTTTTGTGAACTCGTCCTCTAACTATCGGACTATTAGTTTCTCTATCTCTTTTTTGGCAATGTACTAGAAGCTATAATCAACTGTGAATTGGTTAAGTGTCTCATTTCACAGGTTCTACTTGGTGGAACGAGATTAGATTGAATCAATTGATAGTTCTGCTGGTAGGAAAGTTAGTTTACTATGTCGAGGCAATTTTTATCGACCGAATCTATTTTATATTCATCCATGCATTGTATATCATTATCACATCTGATCCGATGATTCTTGATTCTTAATAAAATACAAAGAAGAATCTGCAATGTTATTGGTCCTGACCTGGCATCTCGGTCTCAGTCACATTCTCACCATCGTTTTTGCCTTTTCTAGAAGTATTTTTATAGTAACTATTTTGATGAGCTTTCCTCTTTGGTACATAGACGTTATGAATTTAATCGCAGTACTGGACTGGCAGTTAGGTCTCATCATATTACAGTCGAAATGGCTAGATGTAACCATACGTCCGATGCTAACAGTTTCTTTCCTCACACATCTCGTTTGTGGAACTATCTTCCAGTTTCTTGCTTTTAAGTCAACTTTGATTTTTATAAAATTTAAAATGCAATGTTAGTCGTTATCATCTTTCTCCTTGAATCCCATTCTTTTATTATCCTTTCTCGTTAATAATGATTTTCTCAGAATCTACAACTCTTCATAATCCCTTGTATCTTCGTGGCTTTATCGCCTTGCTTGAGATTAAATGATTTTATCTTTTTTTGTATAAAAATCTGGATTTTCCTTTTTATTGTTACTTCGAGCAAAAATATTATCGTTTTTTTTTATTGAAAAATAAGAATCACTAAAAGTAGACTTCAGACTGGAAAATGTTTCTGTCCTTTGCAGTCATCGAGAGAGAATTTTCGCTTCTCCAAAATTGATTATTTAATGTTTCCAAAGAAGCTAATTCGGAAATGTTGGCAAATAATAACCATTCCTTGTCTTGTGAGGTTTATCTTTATTCTCGGCCCAGGCAAACCAACTTTCTATAAAACGTTTTTGTTTAGGATTCTTATCATTCTTGATATTTTATCTTTGTCGGTAAACGCTACCCTGGTTTTGAGGAATTCCTTTTGCGTTTTGGAATAATTTTATCTATTACGAATAGCTCGCTTATCAAAGTCATTCCCTCAAGCAATAAACTTCTCGCCGTCTCTCGTTAAAGATTTTCTAAGCTTAGCTTCGTCCGGTTCAAAGTAACATGGGGGAATGGTGGGGATTATAAAGATAGGTCGTACCAATTTGGCATATGAAGAAAGGTCTGTCTGCTTGCCTTGAAAATCAGCATTTAAAATATCTACTTTTAATTGAGCTCATATCTACTTCAGTTATCCAGCGGCTCTCTTCCTCCCACTATATCTCTCTCTCTCTCTCTCTCTCTCTCACACACACACACACACACACACACACATTTTAATTTCTCTCTACCCATGACCTTTACCCCCCCCACGCACACACACACACGCACGCATCCTCTCTCTCTCTCTCTCTCTTTCTCTTACTCACTCACTCTTGAGCATTATACTTCGCATGTTTCTTCTTTATTTCATCTCTTTCTCATTTATCTCCCTCTTTCTCTCTCTCTCTCTCCCTTTCTCCAATTTTATTTTCACTCTATCTCGCTCATCTTTTCTCCACACTCTTCTTTGTATATTTCTTACGCAGATATATTTTTCTCTCATCCTTTTTCTCTCTCTTTTATAGCTCACTTTCTTCTTCTTCTTCTTCTTCTTCTTCTTCTTCTTCTTCTTCTTCTTCTTCTTCTTCTTCTTCTTCTTCTTCTTCTTCTCATCCTTTCAACGTATTTCCATGTCCCACAAAAGTTTAAAGCCGAAAACATTTTCTCCATCAATGAAAATTTTGCTTAAGTTTGGGTCAAATTCGACAAAATCAACCAAGTTTATCAAATGGAATCCACACTACGGTCTCTTTTTCTCTTTCTAACATCTTATCAAAGAATGTTCATCTTTCGAACGAGTTATTATATATAATAATATATATATATATATATATATATTGCTTAAAGGTTATTTCTAATGGCTACTCATATTTGAGCAGATTCTCTGTTATTTTTATTTATTTATTAGACAATATATCTATTTATTTCCATCTACCGGCCTGAATTTTCGATAAATCTTGTTAGAAATCTATGCCCCCTCTGGGAGGATTCGAACCTGCGTCCCCTAGGGGAAACCATCATTAGATCTGACGTACTTTGATCTCTCATCCACGAACAACCTCCTGGATAGTGCTTTTGAACACAGACTTTTCCCGATTCACGAAACAGACAATTCTGCTCAGTTTTGTATCCAAACGTAAAGACATTTTTTTAGAAATGGATATTTTATTAATTGTTGCTTAAAAGCATTTGTGAAAACATTAAAACAAAACATCCCCATCTCTCTAGACACATATTAAAAAAAAAAAAAACTCCCTTAATAATGGCTAATAGAATAGCCGTCACCGTTCGGATAGAACATTCGGACAATTTTCACACACTTTATGTCCAGAAAAGAAAACACTAATACAAACACAAGAAAAATTAATAAAAAGCTTGTCGGTCGTCTTTAATGAAACTTGTATAAAAGAGGGATTGCTGCCTAAATACACAATTATATATATATATATATATATATATATATATATATATATATATATATATATATATATATATATATATACAGCGAAATAGTCTATGGATGACAATATATATACTCCTGAAAAATTTATTTCGGTTGAGCTCTCTGGGGAGGAAGAAGTGTGGGTTTGTAAACAGTGATTATTACTGCTAATAGTGCAAGACTCTTCGGTAAATCGAATCGAGTTCTCTCAGGCACTGTATGTTTATCTAAAAATAAATATGCTTAAATTCACCTTCGTTCCTGCCGTGCGCCGACGGCTTAGTGGTAGAATCCCCGACTGAGGCCAATTCAGTGGGTTTTCGATCCTATCTAGAGGCAACCGGATGTCTATCCACACTGATGAGCTGTGATGCAGCGAAACAGTCTGTCTGTGGATAATTCTCTCTCTCTCTCTCTCTATATATATATATATATAAATGAACATGGGCATGAAAAGGGCATAAATATTTTTAACTCAATATAGAAGTGAGGAAAAACGAGAAAATAAACAGTCAATTGATGGTATCTCCTCACGAGTGGACGGAGCGATTGCTGGAGGATCCGTCTACGAAAATCGAGATGCTGAAAATAACAAATTTTATATTTGTATTAATCATATATATATATAAAGTGATAAATTTTATATTCATATTAATCATATATATATATATATATATATATATATATATATATATATATATATATATATATATATATATATATAGGGTGTTATGGGTAAATTGCCGCCATTTTATATTTTTAATTTCGTTCATGTTTGTTTTTTATTTTATCGACTGCACAGTATAGTAGGGTCAGTTGGTCACCGCCTGTAATAAAAAGAGCACCATGACGCAATTCACTCTGCCAGAAATTTGGAAATGGCATGATGTACTGCTTGGCATTCGCGCCGGAAGCTCCAATACAAATATTTCAAAGTGTTTGGGTGTCAATCTGAGGATAGTGCAGAGGATTAAGAAAGAGTTGGATGAGTCTAATGGTGATTACGAACGTATGGCAGCTGGGAAAACTCACTCTGATCGTTCCGATAAGAAAAGAAGTGCCGGATGTGTTGGTGAAGGCCTCATACTCAACATGAAGATCTACATCAAGAGTCTTGAAGAAGTAGTGCTGCCCTGGGTCAAGAGGGTGGCTGCTGGAAGACCCAATGTCTGGCAACAGGACTCTGCACCATGCCACCTAAACAGGAGAACGCAGTCATGGCTGTCAGACAATTTCTGCAACCACATCACCCCTTACATCTGGCCACCTAACTCCATAGACTGCAACCCCCTCCCCTTGATTATTATGTGTGGGGCGCATGAGTTAGAGACCAACAAAACTTATTGTAACACCAAAGATAAACTGAAGGCAAGGACTATGGCTGCTTTTACCAACTAAAACAAGGAGACCATCCAGAAGAGTTGCAGGAGATTCCAAAGTCATCTGGAGGCCGCGGTTGAAGCTAATGGCGATTTTATTGAATCAATTTACTTTTTCAAGATATTTTTGAGTAATTTTGGTAAATATATGTGTTAAAATGAGATATCAGTGTTATTTTCATTTTTGCGTAATTTAGACAACAATTTATCCATTGCACCACACACACACACACACACACACACACACACACACACACACACACACACACATATATGACTGTGTTCATAATAATAGATCTATCTCAGCCTCTACATATGATGGTGGCGTTCATTCTGCATCATCTACCTGTATGACACAAAACATTTATCAACTTTCCGACTTACCAGATGAATAGGAATCCTGAAAACGAACTGATTCGGGCATTTGTCAATTTGCTGATTTCGTCTTAACAAGAGAACCGGCTCTTTATCCATAACGAGTTATGGATAGAAAGAATTCGAATTAAGCTTATAATTTATGAGATTATCCCCCACCCGCACCTTGTCTTTCAAGGAACTTCTAACACCTGTAGGTAGCGTTGTATAACGTAGTATAAAAGGAAAGGGCGCAACCCCACTCTTTCTTCTCTTCTCTCACTTTTCAAACCTAGGATGCTGTAGTGACAAGACAGGTCTCAGTTCCCTTCCAGTGGATTATTTTGTTCACAAGGAACCACGTGTCGCATCCATTTCATGAGACTACAAGAATATCTTCACTGCAATCAAATTATCTCCAACATGAGAACTATCCTCCCACCTTTGAACAAAATTGGTCAGCGCTGCTACAAACTGTTAAAGAAATGCCGCAACACATTTACACACTCACACACACACACATAGACACATGTGCCAACGCGCAAGCACACGTACGTACACACATACACATACGCACACATGAGTTTAATTTTCCAGCAAACTGACTGCATAAGTAAACAAATGAATCCAACAATTTTCACACATCTTTAAATAATCTTATTAATGAACTTTCTTTTTCCAAATCTATGCAGTCACATGCGCATAGATAGATAGATAGATAGATAGATCATGAAGATAGATAGATAGATAGATCATGAATATAGATAGATAGATAGATAGATAGATAGATAGATAGATAGATAGATAGATAGATAGATAAAAACAAACAAATGGAGATAGATAGATAGATAGATAGATAGATAGATAGATAAAAACAAACAAATGGAGATAGATAGATAGATAGATAGATAGATAGATAGACAGACAGTAGATAATATATAGCCCTGACGGCTACCTAGCAACGCACTACGTCATTTCGGCAATTTGGTCGCGTGCCTACCTCAGACGGCCTTCTTGCCCTTCACCCCATTCCTCAACCCCGCCTCACGTCCTTTGCCGTCTCAAGTAACATTTCGCAGAAATCAAAATTTCTCCTGACCCTCATTTTTTAACATTCCTTTTGCGTTTCGCCTTCTTCAATTCTCCATTCAGTAGCACTCCCACGTCTGACATAAAAACACGAAAAAAAAAATACAAAAACAAAAAAATCTTGCGCGTCAAAGGGGGGGAGAGAGTTAAGGAGGGTGAGGACGAAAGAAAAGAGAGACAGACGAGGAAAGAGAGAGACGAGGAGGGAGAGAGAGAGAAAAGCTAGGAGTACGAAAAAGAAAACAAGTTCAAACTTCGACAATTCTTTTCTTTGCCATCTTGAAGCAAACCAAGACATTAAAACGTGTTTAGGTGAGAAAGAGTATAGCTTGCTGCAGACATCAGGGACACTTTTTGCCTGTGTTAGCACAATATCCTGGCTCTCACACATGTTCCCGATCTTTAGTTTAAATCGCCCTCTGCTGAAAAAAAAAGAATGATGTAGTCTCGTTAAAGAAAAAAGTGGAAATTCTTTATTTCTGAAATGATTTTGTGCCAACAAACAACAGCGACATTTCCGAAGGGATAATAATAATAATGTTCATACTTTTTCATCGGTTTTCGGACATTCGATTTCCTGTTCCCTCTAAAAAGCTTATTCTATATTGAAAGAACTGTGCGAAAGATTTCTATTTACTATTTATATTCGGACTAATATCCTCATCTTTGTTATTATCACAACAATTCAGCCGTTTTACCTTCCGGGCTTCTTCAGAGATTTCGAATTGAACATTTTATTTAATCTGCAAATGTCGACGGATGTGTTGATTTTGATTCTTCTCATTGCACTGTCCATGTCGACGGATGTCTTGATTTTGATTCTTCTCATTGCACTGTCCATGTCGACGGATGTGTTGATTTTGATTCTTCTCATTGCACTGTCCATGTCGACGGATGTCTTGATTTTGATTCTTCTCATTGCACTGTCCATGTCGACGGATGTCTTGACTTATTCTTATTTACTACGGCTCAATTTTTCTTCACGTCGTTTTCACTAAACCTAATTCACAATTGCTATGCCATCAAATTCACGACTCCACCCGGCTAATGTCCAGTGGGACAATCCTGAATCTAGAACTTAGAGACTTCGACCTCATGTCCTTCTTGCCTTCCTGCTGCTGACTTACTAAATGTTTAATGTACAATCTGGCACAAGATCATCTGAGATCACTCAGTGCGTTTCATTAAATTAATGCAGTAATAAAGGTTTGCAAGACGAGCTGCTGCTAACCATTGTTCCATGGCGATGCAGTTTTAAAAGTAACCAGCTACTGCATGAATGTATCATTGTATGATAGAAAGTCACAACAATGGGGCCCCCATGAAGATAACACTCGTCACATCAGTATATATTTTGTAAGAAACATTTGCTGACTGTTTCTCTGTGGTAAGCGACCAAACGTATACCCACCGGACATCGAGGAGGGTGCGTACAGGAAAAGCAAATTGTCAATGGAAGACGTTTTTCAAACTTTTCCTGAACTTTTTTTTCAATCTTCCGGTTTATGCCGAAAAATTGAAAATTGTAAAATTTTCTCAAACCTTCAAAAGTAGCCATTTTCTACCTATTCTGCGCCTTTTCTCGTCCTTTTCTCAATGGCTACACATTTGTTCCTTCTTTCTTTGGGGAAAAATGAAATATGTTAATAAAATCCAAGATGTTCATATAACCTAAATTTCTTAAAGCATTTTCGTTATTCCGCACATTCTGTATTTAAGAAAAATGTTTGGTTTTGGCCAATATCTTATTCCTCCTTCTTTACGTGTATTTCAAATCCGGGGGTCGCTTAAAAGTCATTGAACCTAGTACCAAAGTGCTGATTGATTGATTTGTTTTTTACGGCTTGTCAACCTTCTGCAGGTTAGGGTTAGGGCTTAAGACAAACAATTGTTTTAGAGATAATAATAATAATAATAATTGACTGATCCTATTAATTAATCTATAACTATGGCAGGGGAAAAGAGATGAATTCATACATTTTCCAAGTGAATATAACGAACCCAGCTGAAATTGGAACTTGGCTCTCCAATTTCAAATTCCGAGTTGTTATCCATTGCACCACCCACATATCAAATCTTACAGTGCCTCATATTTCCAAACTGTCACCGATCTAGGTACTGGCCAGGTTCAACGTTGCTTAACTTCTTTGATAGTACGGTGATATGGCCGTAGACCCCAAAGTGTCGATGTGATAACATTGTGAGGAGACTGCACAGCTCCATCCATCTTTGTTAGAGAATTGCCATTACATTCACTTGTTACACAAGACAACCAAACGTCACACTTATTCCCATAATTGTTTCAATATTTTAGATAATTATGACAATAACATTTACGTATAAAGGATTAACAGAATAATGTATTAATTGAATGATGGAATAATGGAATAATCATGATGTAGTTTCAGTTCAAAACATAATATTTTTTTTTCTTCTTACCCTATCGCAACGATCTGTATAGGATTTAAAAATAAGAGAAAATAAACAATCAACTTATTACGCCAAGAATAATCCTGAATAATCCTGAATAATTTTGACAAAAATATGGCTTTTTGACCAGATTTTCATCCAGAACATAACTTTGGAAATTTTTGACTTTAAAATAAAAATCTATTGAAGCAAAATGTCGCATTCATCAAAGATTTCGGTAAAATGAATGTTTCACGCGTTAAAACCAACGCGAATGTCACCAAACGAGCATTTAAAACCATAACTTTAATGTCAATTCGAACAATATCTTTTGGCAAATCAATTTTAATGTTTTCGAAAATTTGGGGTTTTGTTTTTCCATTTATTAATATTAAAAGTTGTGATTATTTTCAATATTCAAATTTTAAGACATTTATCTCTCTGATCCATGAGAAGGGAAATAATTTTTGACATTGAATTCCATTTTTTTGAAAATTTGTCGCAAAAACAGAGAAGAATGACATTTTGATCAACCACTCGCCTAATTATTTTGATAACCAGAACGTCAGAAGGAAAATTCAAAATACTTGGGAAAATGAAAAATCAAAGTTTTGATGTTAGATTTTAAAACGGATTTTTATTAAGGCCAGATGATTTTCTAAGGATCAGACTTTGAAACTGTATTAAGTTTTCAAGTTAATTCTGTTTCCGAC
The DNA here is from genome assembly GCA_964036315.1 of Acanthosepion esculentum. Lineage (NCBI taxonomy): Eukaryota > Metazoa > Mollusca > Cephalopoda > Sepiida > Sepiidae > Acanthosepion > Acanthosepion esculentum. The sequence goes on from OZ038515.1 coordinate 79,855,746, forward strand.
AATTTCCTAAGTCAGATTCCGCAAAAATATTAATTCTTTTTTATTTTACTTTTATTTCTTTTTCTTTTTTCTTTTTCTTTTTTTACAAAGTCGCGCGGCTGATTTCAACAATTGAAAATGTAATTAAATTAGAAAGAACGAAAGCAAAATGGCAAATCATAGTGGTACTCTTCTGCCCAAGTGCGTACCTCAGTTTTGAGACCTAAACTTTGAGCTATTAATCAGAACGTGTTTATACGAAAGGTTCTTCTGTTTTCTTTCATTGGATTATTTACTTTGCGTTTGGTAAAAATGGAAGAGAGAAAGTCTGGCAGGGGAAAAAGTAGAAAAGAGTGGAAGAAGCAGTGAGAAAGGCGGGGAGACGAAATCTAAAAGAGATTTTTGTTTCCTTGGTAAAAAGGCATTTCACCAATTTTGGTCAATGTGTGATGGTCAGAGATGAAATATTTAAAGAGAGGCAGAAGGAAAGCAGAGAGACAAAGAAACAGAGACCTTGAGAGAGAGAGAGAGAGAGAGAGAGGGTTGGGGGAGGCCCTATAGGATAAAATGGGGGAAAGGGGACAAAAGGTAAGGATTAGAAAAAGTAGAGATGAAGGGAGAGGCATCAAAGGAAGAAAGGAAGAAAAACAAAGGAAGGAAAATAAAATCATAGAATTTCGCTTTCCCATATGAGAAAGAGGAAGAGAGAGAAAGAAGTTATGTTTATTAAAAATGTCAGAAAGAAAATTTTTAAAAAATACATAAAAGGAAATATTTCCTGAATTTTGTTGATTCATAAGAAAAAGGTCGAGAAAAAAGAAAGAAAATTTAAAATTAATGCAAAAAATAGGAAGAAAGGGAGTATAGAAATGAAGAGACTAGAGGAAATATTTGGGAACGATGCTCTTCAGACAATTTTAAAATATAAAAGATGACAGTAATATCAAGGATTTCTTATGTTATTTTAGCTGAAATATTAACTCGCCATGAGTTTTGCTTTTTTCATCGAATATTGATTATATACAAAAGTTTTTTTTAGAGTTTCTGTCATTTCTGGGTTCACGAGTAGATGCAACTGAATAATAATAATAATAATAATAATAATAATAATAATAATAATAAGAAGAAGAAGAAGAAGAAGAAGAAGAAGAAGAAGAAGAAGAAGAAGAAGAAGAAGAAGAAGAAGAAGAAGAATATTGAGGGAATGAAAACTTTGAAAGAGAATAAAGGAAGTGATTTTAATAAAGAAGGAAGTCTGTGAAAACACCCCAAAAAACGAAAAGGAGAAATAAAGGTAGAAAGAGAAAGAAAAAGAAGTTTTAAGAGAGTAAGGAAGATAGCAAGCATGTGTAAGAGAGAGAGCGTAAGAGGGAAAGTAAGAGGGAGTGTAAGGGAGAGTAAGAGGTAGCGTAAGATGGAGAGTAAGAGAGAGTGTAAGAGGGAGTGTAAGAGGAAGCAAGTGAGGGAAAGAAAGTGGATAAGTGAATGAGGTGTGAGATGAGTAAAGATAAATGAGTAAAGATGAGTATCTCAAGGGCGGGTCTAGTAAATGGTGGCTTTGGGGGTGAGTACATTAGTAATAATAGGTAAGTAGTATTGAGGTGTGGGTGGGGTAAATAAATAAACGATGAAATAACACACAAAGGAGGAAGACGATTTGTAAGCGGAGCAGACAAAACACGAGTTTTATTATTTCGAAGAAGAAAAAAACAATGTTGAAAATGCCATCAAATAAGGAAGAGACGGTAAAATGTGAAGGTGGGCCAAAAAGAGCAGGCGACGGGAAAATATCTGCGGGCCAGAGATTAGATAAGTCTGATGAATAGGTTAAAGGTAAAGTGGGAAGAAAGAGATAAGGAAGATAAAGGAAAGAGAAGAAAGAGATAGAGAAAGCACAGAAAGAGAGAGAGGGGGGTGAGAAGGTGTGAGAAAGAAAGCACGGAAAGACAAAGAAGTGAGAAAGGGAGGAGTAGAAACAGAAGGAGTGGGAAAGAGGAATACGAAATCACAGAAAGAGAAGAAGAAGAAGAAAAAAATGAAAGCATGGAAAAAGGAGAAGAGAGAGAAAATGTGTGAAAATAAAAGCACCTAAAAAGAGGGGGAGAGAGAGTGAAAAGGCACGAAAAAGAAAAAAAAGAGAAAACGCATGGGAAAAGTGAGAGAGAGAAAAAGAGTGAGAAAGCACGGAAAGAGAGGGAGAGGGAAAGCATAGAAAGAGAGAGAGAGAGAGAGAAAGAGAGAGAAGGTATGAGAAGGAGTGAGAAAAGCACGGAAAGAGAGGGAGAAGCAAAGCATGTAAAGAGAGAGATAAAGATTGAGAAAGATGGAGGAGAGGGCGACTGGGGAAGAGGATTCAATAAGGAAAGCCATAAGCGCGTAAAAGAGAAAGAAATGCATGATCCTTTCTTTCTGTTCACTGAGAAATCCATAAGCAAAAGATCCTCGACCCCCCCTCCTCCGTCGGCCCGACCCCCTCCGTCGGCCAGGCCCGTCTTACACGCAAAAAGAAAAAGACTCTCTCTCCTTATATGGATAATTTTCAGAGTAAATTGAAAGAGACATTTACCAACAAACAGACAGACACACAGACAGACACACAGACAGACACACAGACGCAATACCCCCCCCCACACACACACACACACCATTGTAAGCATTGCTGCTGCTACTTACTTCAGATTTTCTTTTTTTTTCATTCATCATGGTGGAGTGTGTGTGTCAGTTTGTTGCATCCTATCGGTGGCCACATTTATTCCTTATCTTAATACCAAAGAGAAGTTGCTGAGAATCTGAGAAATCTCGAATTGTAAATGTTGTCATTATTTATGACTCACTGTCGAAAAACATTCCGTACTTTTTTCTTTTTTCATTAAAGTTCCTCGGCTTTGGCAATCATATCAAAGTTGGTTTTTTTTCTCTTTTCCTCATTCCAGGTTCTTGTAAAATTTGAGAATACCAAGTCGCTTTCTATAATTTAACTTAGGTTAGGCCAATGCTCAAAAAATTCTTTCTTTCTTTCTTCTACTAATATTTACTATCTATCGTTCTATCTAATTATCTATCTTTTGTTAAATTCTTTCAGCCTCTCTCTTTATATATATATATATATATATATATATATATATATATATATATATATATATATATATTACCGAATGGGTAAATGTAGGTAGGTATACGAGCAAGCTAGCGATCGTATACAAATACATATAAATACTCTATAGTGTAAGAAAAAACAGTGTTCAATTTAATACATATATTAAGAAATATACATCTTACATTAGTTGCACAACTCCGAGTTTGAAACTCGGAGTTGTGCAATACCTGTGTGTGTGTGTGTGTGTGTGTGTGTGTGTGTGTGTGTGCGTGCGCGCGCGCGTGTGTGTGTGCGTGTGTGTGTGTGTGTGTGTGTGTGCGTATACATATTCTCCATTCTCTCTTCTCTCTTTGTCTCATTATATATCTATATCTATCTATCTATATATATATATATATATATATATATATAGAGAGAGAGAGAGAGAGAGAGAGATTGTAAGTTATGTTTGTGCAACTGTTTCCACTTCTCTCTCTCCACACATTGTGTGTGTGTGTGTGTGTGTGTGTGTGTGTGTGTGTGCTCATGCATGAAAAAGACTGTAACCGCTCGGTGTTGACCTCAGTCTCCACTTTCATATTATATTTAATTATGCTCGATCTCTGATATTGAGCACTCATGAATATATTTTTCATTGTGTGTGTGTGTGTGTGTGTGTGTGTGTGTGTGTGTGTGTGTGTGTGTGTGTGTGTGTGAATAGAGGACAGACAGACAGACAATTTCAGCTGCTACGATTCATTGTTCGTTTACATTTGAAACATTTTTCCAGGTTTCTCAGTTTCAGCTCCGCATTTTCTGATTCGAACGAAACCATTTTTTGCTCTCATAAATGTTGAATGCTTTTTCCAGCCGTAAAAAAGGATTATGTTTTTAAAAAAACCCAAAAAAAAACAAAAACAATACTTTAAAGGAGGAAAACTATTTCAAAAAATGCATTTTTTTCGTGATTTCCCCCTATTTATTCCGACAGAAAAGAATCTTTTCTTCTCCTCGTTTCATAATTGATTTCTTTCGTTTTTGTTTTTTGATTGCATCTTAATTGTTTTTTTATTCTCGACGTTGAATGGCGTTTGTATTTGTTTTGTTGTTGTAATCTCCCCATTGACACGTCGCCCTTGAAAGACTTTTGGCAGTTAAAACAAATGTGTGATGGTTAATTTAATAGTCGGCATTGCTTACATAACTGATGTGATGTACAATTATTGTTGCTAAGCCTCTTTGAAGGAATTGTCTGCTTTAAAAACAGACAAATTGTTTCTTTTTTTCTCCAGAGAGCTAATCAAAAAGAAAGGGAGACAGTATTAAGATCTGTAGTAAAATTATTGGCGTCGATCCCACGCGAAATATTCAATCATTGAAAGAGAGAGGGAGATAAAAACAGAGAGAGAGAGAGAAACAGAGAGAGAGATAAAAACAGAGAGAGGGAGAGAGTGAATAAGATTGACGTTGTTTCAGCGTCAGTTTATGAAGAAATTTCGACAATCCGAATAAAAAGTAATCACAATGAAAACCAGCATATGTACAAAAAGAGGTTTCGGGAGAACATTTGCAAGAGGTGCAATGGTATTTGTGAATCAATTAGAATATAAAGAAAATAGTATATAATAAAAAAAATCAATTTCTATTGAAAATAATTTGTACACATGTTCAAATCATAAAAATAGAAAAGAGTCATTAAATAAAACGGTCTTTAAATTTGAGAATGACCTCGGTGCAGCATCAGTAGGTGTGGTTTTCGTTCATATTCTCAATCACATCCTCAGTGGCGTTCTTCAACGACTCATTGACATTGTGGACTTTTTGGGGGGTTTTTTTGGGGGGGGGGTTAAGCTTATCACCCCAAGCAAGGCTGGAGGCCACTAGCACGCAAGGGGTTACAGAAGGTTTGGACGAAGAGCAGATAGGAGTGGTAAAGGAGAGGATGTGGAGACAGATAGTGAGTGGATCGATCAAGGCAAGGGGGTTACAGAAGATTTGGAGCGAGAGCAGATAGGAATGAAAGGTGAAAGAGAAGGGAAGTGGATAGATCAAGGCAACTGGAGATGTCGATTGACGTTACACTTAAATAGTTGGAGATTGTATTTGTCAGGGAAACAGGAATAAGGAAGGGAGTTCCACAGGCGAGATGTGCGAGACATGAAGCTATTGGAGTAGAAGAGACGTCTACATCTAACAGTTTCAACGGTGAAGGGGTGGGAACGGGATGCCAGCCTCGTAGGACGTTTAAATTCATGAGGCCTAGGAACCAGCGAAAGCAGCTCCTCGGAGTTGATTGTTTTCTCTCTTGACGACACTCCAGACATAATAATAATCCAACGAATTTGAATCATAAGTGCTCGAAGCCTACATATTGGGAATGATATGATTTTAAAAATTCTCCTGGTTAACATGTGGCAGCGTCCTGCTAGAATATGGACAGCCCCCCCCCCCCCCCGTTTGATCACTGTACCTCACACCTCGTTGTAGGCAGTGACACTGACGCTGAAACTTTACGGGAAGGCGAGGTAGGGGATTGTACTACATGATTCCCGTTGTTCACAATCTCCAGGACCATTAAAAAGATGTGAACTTGATGTACCTCTTTGGGAACCCCGTACCAATTGTCATTCCGCCTGTTAATTGGGTCACTTTAAAAAAAAAATTGAATCGCTGTTGCTGGTGTACCTTTTCATTTCCTGTTTCATGTCATTTTAATACTTTTGATACATCGGAAAAAGAATGTTAAAATTTACCGCATGCTGCGTAAATTACGTTATCCTGTCTTCCATTTATGGCCTGATTAATGTGTGTTCTCAAATACCTGGCATATTCCGTCTAACATTAAAACATGACACAGAGATACCGTTAAAAAACAAACACACCCACTCAAAGCAAAGAGACCAAATAAATTATCTTTCAAAAGACAAACAAATACTGAAGTTATATGTTTTAAGAGAAATGAATTAAATGAAAAACATTAAATACTTTAAATAAGTTTTCTGCTGAGTCGCCTCCGGATGCTGGTAATCTTGTGTAGGTTAATTCTCCTACCTTTCTAGGAATGTTTAATGGATTGAATCTAGCAGAAAAGGAGAGAAGCAGCAACAAATTGTGGCTGGGTTGGGTTGAGAAGATCAGCAGACTTGTAACGGATTCGCTACCAAGAATGCCATCGAGAAAGAGTCCAAAATCTCCGTCGCAGGAAATCTTACGCCAATTCTAATACCGATTATACGCATAAAATCCTATAAAAGTTGTCAATTGTCTTTGGAAATCGTAAATTGTCAGACAATCAAAATTCATAAACAACCTATCGTCCTCTCAACACCACCCACCAAATAACAATTTATTTTTACGTTAAACGGAAAGTCGATGGTTCAATTTTGGTACAAGGTTATGTTTTCTATAGGACTATGTAACATCAATCTTCTGTGGAATAAGACTCCACCAGTTAACTCATTAAAGATGATTGCCTGCATCAAAGTATCGATTGCTGACAAGAGAAACAAAATCGACTGTGGACAGCAGGTTATGCCAGATAGTGGGTAAATAGAAAATCAAAGTAAAGAAATACCAGTTGACAAAATCTAGAATTATTTTACGCATTTATCTTTAGAAAAAGGCTTAAGCGGATTTTCCCTGTGCACATGTTTTGTTCGGTATTTTCAATAAGTGACCTTAAGAAAATTGGTTGAGTCCAGTGATCTACAAGATTTCTTCGAGATCATTCAGTTTACACACTTGCAGCATCTCCTCAAAAGGATTTTCAATGAAAATTCAGTTTGTTTTTTTTGTTTTTTGGGGGGAGGGGGTTATATCAGTCAATCACTTTTTGCGCAGATGTGGCATTCAAGATTCTCGATTTTTGAGATTCGACAAGTTACTGATCCACACTAAACTTAATGAAATGAGCAATTGTTTTGCTAAATGTAATGAAAGAATTTATGTTAATGGTAGGGAAATATTGTAGTCCTCTCTAAAAGGTCTTTATTTTGTCATGGTTCAGTGGTTGGTAAATACAGCATCAATGTGTGTAGTATATACGGGCGCTGCGAAAAGTGTCATACACAAACATACACACACACACACACATACGCACACACGCATTCTCTCTCTCACGTACTCTCTTTCTCTCTCTCTCTCCCTCTCTCTCTCCTTGTATATATATATATATATATATATATATATATATATATATCCGACTGATGCCAAATTGGTCGGGTTTCGATCCTGGCTTGAAGCAATTGCATATCTAGCCACACAGATGAGCTATGATACAGCGAAACACTCTGTTTATGGATGTCTATATAGGCTCCCTTTCGTGGGTTGACCACTTTTGAAAGAAAAGGAATTTGTTGGTTCTTGCTGATGATTAATGCTAAGCTCTTCGCTATGAAATCAGCTCTCTGGTAGCCGATAATGCATATATCTTGTATATAATGTGTTAAAATTTTCATTTCTTTCTAGCGCGCGCTGATGGCCTATAGGTGAGAGTCTCCTACTGATGTCAAATCCATCCGGTTTCGATCCCGGCTTGATGACACACTGATGAGCTGTGATACAGTCGCTCTGTGCATGTGTGTATATATATATATATATATACATATATATATATATATATATATATATATGATAAAATGTAGTTTTAAGATATACTATATCTATGTTCCATGCGTAAACTTCATTTGAAGCCCAAAAGACAGTCTTGACTTTAATACCCATTTATATTTTTATATATATAATAAAATTTTAATCACAATACCTTATGAGTAATTTTCAATGATAACCTTTCCCTCTCTCTCTCTCTCTCTCTCTCTCTCTCTATATATATATATATATATATATATATATATATATATATCGAAGTTACAATTCATGATAACATCAGTGTATGCACTCTCTCCCTATACCTGTAATTATGCTCCGCGCAGTATAATCCATAAATTGGAAGACAGACATCGTCGTTCATCATGTAGCCTGCTACCAAGACATATATATATAGAGAGAGTGAGACAGACAGACAGACAGACAGAAAGAAAGAAAGAAAGAAAGAAAGAAAGAAAGAAAGAAAGAAAGAAAGAAAGTGATAATTGAAGATTACTCATAAGGTATTGCGATTAAAATTTTATTATATTTTCCTTCTATGAAATTTCTTTTTTGGGATATAAAGCTGCTGTTCAAATACATGGCTGTTTTTTCGACAAAACCCCTGTTCCACAATGATCCTGGACCCGGGCCTGATTTCGGGCCGCTGCATCTTTAAGACTAACCCACGACGCTCTACTGATATCAATCGCCATTGTTGTTTCTCCGACGTATGTATATTGATACATATTCTGATTGGTTTCATTAAAGATTTGTTGTTGTAAACACAATATTTTGTCGTCTTCGGTTTGTTTGTTTTTTCTAATAAAAAAAAAACATAAATATTTATTATCCTCTAAATTATTCCCAAGGTAAAATTTAGAAGAAAAAAATCCGATACATTATGCTAAAAACAATAAAGGCGGCGATATTTCTCCGAATAATCTGTGGATTCATTTAGACAATCAATTAAGTGCGATACGTGATAGACGCTTGAGCGATTATGTCTCTTTCGATTCATGGTAGAGTAGACAGAAGATTTTCCCGCGGTAGGTTGCCATTTCTTTCTGCGGTAGACTGGTTACCAACCAAAGCCTTAGGACCCAGTCCTTCCTGTTATTCAAGAGAAGAGATTGTGTGAGGAAGAAAAGAGATGGATTCTTACCTTTCCAAAGAATATTTATACGTAAGTGAATGTAACGAACCTGACTGGAATTCGAACACGGCTCTCCATTACTCCACAAAACGCCATCATTTCTCTCCAAAGATCAGAAAACACTATGCGAACCAAAGAACATATCGAGCGAAATGTAATTCGACCTTGACTTCGCATCTCGACTTTCTCACCGATGTGGGGTGGCTTCCCTCTGTCTTTTCTACAAATATTTTTATAGCAGCTGCTCTGACCTGGTGTCCCGACTGCATGAATTTAATTGTGCCACTAAATAGGCATCTACGTTCCACCCGTTTAATGTTGACATCGCTAAATGCAACCGCTGCATCTATTCCAACAGTTATTTTTCTCGCACATCCAACCTGTGGAATTCTTTCCGTTTACTTGCTTTCCTGATAAATACAATCTTCAAAAAATTAAACGCAACGTCAATCGCCATCTTCTATTTTCTTGAAGCCCGTTCATCTTTTGTCCTTACTTCAATCCTCCCTATATTCAGTCTTTTCTCTCACCTTCACGCCCTGTAACTCCCTGAGGTGCTAGCGGCATTCTCGCCTTGTTTGGAGTGAAATGATTTTTTTAAAATCCGACAATCTTAAGTATTCAATTTCCATTTCGTCTGCTTTAGTCTTTAAAAGATTTGCTATGAACTTTTTCTTTCTCGAGAAAGAAAGAATTCAGGATGAATCAAGACTTTTTCTTCTTTGATATGCCATGTCGCTTCAGGATGTGGGTGATCATGGTTACTCTAAGTTGAAAATAGTTTCTTGAATTTAAAAGGATAAGAAAAGGTTAATACATTTTCTTCATATATCAAGTTGTGTAGAAGATAACGTATACAAAGCCTCTTGTGTCTGTCAAGCAATAACGTTAGTGTTTCGCAACTGTTGCGTATTTGTATGATATGAAGAGCTTCTTTGTCTGCTTCGGTTGCTAAAAAGAGTTGTGCGGACAGGAATAGACAAGCTACTCACAGATTGTCTTGACTGTAGTTATCGAAAAACACATGTGATTATGCTGATTTACTGTTCTTCGCTGCGCTTTCCAGAGACAGAAGAAGTGTGTGTATTCAAAGTGCGACTGCTTCAATTTCAACTTGTTTCAACTATCATACACGATATGAAATGAGCTCTTTATAAATGCAAAAGGAAATCAGTCAATCAGTTTATTTTCGTATGTATCATTTTTTTATACTAACGTTCACCCAATATTAGGCTCAAGGGCCGCTCAAAGTAGGGAGTAAACGTTAAAACCATTATAAAACTATTATAAAATGTAGTGTAATATGAGTGAGAGAGGAGGTGGTAGGAAGTGAAGATTACGGGGATAAGAAGGTTAGATATAAACTGGCGCTTGCCCTGAAGAAGTTACGATTGTAGCGTTCAGGAAAGCATCCACACGGGAGTCTGTTCTCCAATATAGCAGTTTTGGAGAAAATGTGGAACTTTCTTGTTGCAATTGGAATATGGAGGAAATGATTTGATTCTGTTGAAGTATTATGGCGTGGCCTACTGCAAAAGAGTCTGGGATGGTAAAATTGAAAAATGGAGCCCATCTGAACATTTGCGATGGAAATAAAGAAGGTGCCTCGACGTGATGTAATGTCTAGCAAGCTTGTCTTGCTAGATCAACTACCACTGAGTAGAGTGTTCGATCCTCACCAAGTGCTCCATACTTTCGGCCTTGTACCACTCCTAAGCTACGATTAGGAAATCGCTAAATATAGAGCAACGATAGGCTTGCACCGTTGTATTTATGGGGAAAGAAGCTGTGGGGTGGAGACTAAATCTCTCCCCCACAAGACGGCGTAAACGGTTTTGAACTCTATCAAGGCTGGATAGTGAGGATTGGGCCACTCCAGCCCAGATATGACACCAATGCTCTATTTTGCGTCTAATCTGACTCTTTTAAAGATTAAGCGTGACAGAAGGACTCAAGACTGGAAAGTGAGGATTGTGTAGCTCCAGTCCAGATATGACAGCAAGACTCAGTTTGTTGTTGTTGTTGTTGTTTTTTTTTAGTTTTTTTGTTTTTGTTTTTTTCTAAACTGACTTTTGCAAAAGTAAAGCATAGCAAAAAGAATTAGTTACTTCTGGAGCGATAGAATATGCTGACTATTTGTCCAGCATCTCCGACGATGTTTCATATAATCTGAGTTCCACTTGAGGCCTGCAATGAATTTGAGGCCCAATAAACGTCCAAAACCTGGCGACTCATTGAGAGTGCAATCATTCATCAGCACTGAAACAATTTCAGAGTCTGATCTGTGACGATGAATCGATACTAGTTCGTGTTTTTGAAGTATTGAATGTTACAAGCCAGTTTTTCCTCGATAAGCTGTTAGCGATCGGTCAGAGGAGAGAGAAGCTGGATGGCTCGGATCATCTTTGTTTTGGGACGTGCGTTCGCAAACTGTAGTATCATCTGCATAGATGTTCACTAAAGACCTGAGACTGTTCCTCGGTAGAAAGCAGAGAGTAGGACCAAAGTGATGGCGTTGGTGCATGCCTGCATTGGTCTCATGAGCCTGACAAGACTGGCCATTCACAACGACCTACCTGAGAGAAAAAAAGGACTTTCGATCTAAGTATCAAATACTGTTGGAAATAATAAGAAAATAATCGAATGTTTTATGAGAAATTACGAATAAATTCTGAAAAACTTGTTTGCTTTAAAAGTCGACTAAGATATTTACTGTTAACCATAACAATGTAGCTGTGCGAAAAATGGAATCAGTGTTCAGGGTTCAAATTCTGGTTGGGTTCGTTGCCTTTACTTTCGCAAAAATACCCTTAGGAGATGTATGGGCCCATCTTTTCTCTCATCATCAAGATAGACAGGGCTCTCTAGTCATGGCAACCAGTCTAGGAGAAAGATAATTCTGAATTCAAACCTCAGCATCAACACCTGGCGTTGTAGGCTGGGCCCCTAGTGTGTAGAGTCTGTGGTTTTAGTATGGTGAGGCTGTGGTCCTAGCGTGTTGAGGCTATGATACCATTTTCTACATGACACTGATGAAGAAGAGGAGGAGGAGAAGGAAGGAGGAAGAAGGAGGGGAGGATGACGAAGGAGGAAGAAGAAAGGGAGGAATAGTGGTAATGTAATTTATCTTGCGAAATTAAATTGCTAGTTATGTATTTAGGGTAGGCATCTAAAAGTTTTGTGAAAGTGAAAATCGTTAGCCACAGATATTTAAATTGAGATATTTTAATAATAATAAAGTTGGTGTTGATGAACGATAAGAAAATATTTTCTATCCCAAAAGAAAAAAAAAGCATTTGCTCTTGAAAAACGCTAGATTTCCGATATAGAGCATTCTTCTCCTATAAATTTTGTAAATTTTAAAGTCTTAATGTATAACACTGGTACAGATACTACACTCTGATCCTAGGCAGAGAGGTGACATCTTGATCCTAGGTAGATAGTGATTTACTAAAGCCTAGGCAGATAGCAAACCTCTGGCCCGATGAGGCTAGAATGTGAAGTATTGTCAGTTTATCGTGGGGCCTAGACGCCTACATGCAGGCAAAGAAAAATTTGTGATGAAGGCGTCAGAAAAACTCCTATAGGTTATATTAAAATGTAGAGGTGGTACCCAAAGGTCGGAATCTCAAGCACCAGATTGACTTTGTTTTTTGTCGCTTCCAACCCAAAGAGGAAAACTCGACTGAAAAGGAAGAGATATTGCACTTCGATCCCAATTCGATTATCGAACAAAAACATTCTTCAATCTCCGCGACCAGTCATACTACATTGTTGGTGCAAAAGAATAATCTGTTGGTGTGTTGGGAACTGGGCATTCCGCATCACTTTGCCGTGAACTGCTCGAAAGAAATGCTACAGAAGTGAAGAAAAACAATTACACTTTGAACCGAAGGCAGAAGTGTAAATCCACACGTCGGTAATCGCAACTACAACGGTACATTAATTATCTAGAAAGTATTTAATATAGAAATAATGATGCCGATAAATCAGATTCTATTGCTGGATGGGGACGGGAGCAGGGAGTAGAAATAATCTCTGCATGTATTCTCCTTAATTCAGACATAATAGTGTTGATGAGTTTATTCCAGAACGAAATGCTCAAATATGATAGATGGTTGAGTTTAATGCCAAGTGCCATACGCAGGCGCAAATCGTAGCCAGATTCCTACTGCGGCAAACGTCTCGGGTTGATCCATGACCTTACTCTTTAGCTCAATTGTGGTTTACAATCCCAGAAAATTGATCTCTAACGATTAGGCGCATATGTTTGAATTTTATTCCCTGTACTGCTTGAAATTATGCCGTATTACACTGATACTAATTTTTATCATATCTACCATATATATATATATATATATATATATATATATATATATATATATATATATATATATATATATATGACAAAGTAGAAAAAGTTTTCGTGCGACGCATTTCATCCAAACTTTGCTTGGCTCTTTCATGAACTCGCAAATAGTTGGCAAGGTCTCCATTTGTTTTGGCAACAAATAGTCAAATGCGCCCTCGCGTATGTGTGTGTGTGTGCGCGCGCGCGCGTGTGTGTGTGTGTGTGTGCTTGCGTGTGTATGTGTGTGTGTGTGTGTGTGGTAGTTTTCACAAAGTGCACAGATCTTGGGGATAACTGCTAATCCATCTATATATATATTATTTTTACGGGTACTATCCTAGTAATATCAAAATAAGAACAAATCGCTAACGAATTATTTTTTTTCGGCTGGTGCATGTCGTTCCAACAGAGCAAAACGTAAAATTCAAAAAAATGCTGGAAGAACCGAATAAATTATGAAACATAAAATTGACATTTATGTTCATCATTATTGGCGTACTCAGAACAGTCCCGAAGAAAGTGATAGGGGATACTGAAGCGACCTGTCACTGGATCTCTAACCTGGTTTGAAAATAATGACAAAAAACAAAGAGCTCTGGTTTGAAAATGCCTCTCAGAAAATCATACAAATTAAGGACTATGGAAGACATGGTTATTAAGGCAGATAGCTTTATTGCAGTCATCAACCAAGCAAAGATTGAGCTTTAAGGCAAAGCTATAGAATTTGGCTGATATTGCGAACACAGGCTGTTAAAAATGAAATCATAATGGTATGGAGATCAAAATCCAGCGAATAAAGAATGAACATCTGAAATGATTACCAACTGGGCGAGAGTAAGACTAGTTTTAATTATCAACTTTAGCAGATTCGAAATATATATATATATATATATATATATATATATATATATATATATATATATATATATATATATATATATATATATAACAAGGAGCAGGGTCATCAGTCTGACCATTCAAATTTAAATAAGTAAGGTCATCAGATTAACCAGTGAAGCTTGAATAATTAGTAGAGTCATCTGTCTAACCAGCTGATTTTGAATAATTAGTTAGGATCATCTATCTGACCAATTGAGCCTGAATAATAAATAGTCATCTGTTTGACCAGTCGAGCTTGAACAATTAGTTCTGATCACCAGTCGAACTATAATAATTAGCAAGGTTCATTGATCTAAAACACCGAGCTTGAATGATGAGCAATGGTCATCAGTTGGACCAAGTCAACCTTGAATAATTGGTTGGGATCATTTGTTTAATCCGTCGAGCTTAAGTGATCAGTAAAGACATCTGTTTTACTTGTTACGCTTGGACAATTATCGGTCTGATCAGTCATGGGTCTGACGAGTCAAGATTGAATAATTATTAGGGTCTACTATCTGACAAGTCGAACCTGAACACTTAAGGTTATCTATTTGACCAATTGATCTTAAACAATTATTTAGAGTCATCTGTCTGACCAGTTGATCTTGAACAATTCTTACTATCATTTTTTCTGTCCAGATTTGGTGAAAAAAGAAAAGTCAAAGTTCTTGTTGAGTCTTTCTTTAACGACCAAGAATCTTTTCAGAACTGTTTCAAGAACACCAACTCGAAAACGGGTCAAATTTTCTGCTAATTTTCTTTTGTATGCTTATCTTTCATGATAGGCACCATCTATACAATTCCAAATGGTTATGGATGAAAATGATCCTTTGAAACCTGTTTTTCATTTCCAAAATGATGAAGTGTATCACTGATCTAGTGGCACAAAGTCCAGCCAGATGCTTAGGCGACATTCATTGAACAAGTCAATGTTCTTTATATAAATCATTTCAATTGATCATAACAAAAATTATTTTCTGTCCCATGATTTCTCTTAACAAACGGCGCACATAATCCCAAAAATTCGAAAGATGTTGATTTAATAAAATCTGATTTTTTTTAAAATTTTATTTATTTGTTTATTTTTGTGTGCAGATCTGAAAAAAATCTCGGTTTGTATTCGCTCAAAAATTTAACATTTGGAATCAAAGCAAAAGAGAAAAAAATTAAAAAAAACAATTTATATCGAGTTCAAAAAACGCATTCATTGAAAAAAAATCAACATTAACAAGTAAAATAATCTGAATGTGTTCAAATGGGTTGAAATTTAAATGTCATTTGTTTAATTGAATTTGAACTAAAATAAACTGAAATTTAATTGTCACTTGTTTAATTGAATTTTAATTGAAATGAAATGTAATTGTCACTTCTTTTTTTTAAATAAATTGCAAATATGACTTTTCAAAGGAAAAAAGAAATAAAAGAAAAATGTAAACAGATTTGTCTGTTTCCATTTTAATTGTATTCTTCTAGATTTCGAATAAAGTGTTGGGTACTGTCGGTTTGTTTTTAAGAGCAAACGTGTTTATATATATATATATATATATATATATATATATATATATATATATATATATATACACGTACACACACATACACACACATATATAGATATATACTTTAATAAAAGTAAATGATGTTTGTGTATAAGTAGCTGTATACGTGCATGAATGCGGATTTGATTTAACTACTATCACCTCATTCACCTTCATTAACACCGCACCAACCCTCACCACCACCATCACCCCCACCCCCACCGCCGTTAGTACAACCCCATGACGATAGGAGCCACACAAGATCTCAACAGGAAGCATCGCACACAAACATGCGAGTAGTGGCAGAAATTATCCAGTTTCCCTTTGGGAACGCCTTAGGCATCAGGGGTTGAACCTGATTCGAACCTTTTACGTGCAATAAGGTGGCGTGGTGGTGGTGGTCCGACGGCCTCCTGGAACTAAATTAGGTTGTGCCACTGGTTGGACACTTGTCTGAGTGTATACAGATGAACAAAATCCCTCATTAAGTGCATTAATGTGTAGGTGAAAATATATTGAAAGGATTTAAAAAAACATTCACCTTTTTTGTAGGTGTTTATTATTGTGTAGACATATAAGAAAATCTATTAGTATCTCATGCAAAACACACACACACACACACACATATATATATATATATATATATATATATATATATATATATAACCGGTTGTGTTTAAGAACAAAACCAAAAAGATCTACAAGGTGAATTTGAACGTAAAAGAAAACAACTCTGACGGCTCAAAGTTAATGCACCGACAGTTGGAAAGAAATGAGCTCAATCAGGAAGTGAACATGAAATATCTTAGTCTAAACAGTTCTCAATTAGAAAAGTCTTTTTAACTTTGTTTCATAATAAAAATGAAAGTCGTGTTCAATAATTTTGAATCCGCTTAGCCATGCTGAGTCAAAAGAGTAAATGCCAAAGTTGATTCCTAAAACCTTCTTAAATTGAAGAAGAATTTGTTTTGAGAATAAGACCTGAAAAGACGAAGATAATTAAAGAGAGAAAATTATACATTAAAGAATTTAAAGACGAAAGATTATTCTTGTAAACTCTGTGTTGCATTGGGGCGTTCCCATAAAAAAAGAAAAAAAAATATTTACGCCCGAATTATTCAAGACGAAACTTCTTTTGTAAAAATCCTTCATCTTTCTGGACGATCAATTTTCAAACAAAATTTTAAAGGTGGTTCAAAAATTTTGTTACAAAAAAGAAAAAAATAAACAAACTAATATTCAAATTAAATTTCTTCTTATTCTTTAAAATTTTTATTTTCAAGAAGAAGAATCAAAATCCCGCTCTCATCAAAATTTCTTCAAAGTTGTGTTTTGTTTTACTAAAGCAAGGAAAAAGTCGAAATAATGTTTCTCCAATATTGTAATCAGATTTCATGAAACTTTTCGAAAAATAATATCTGATTAGTCTGTGTACATTTTCAAACGAAAATCAATGTGATAAATTCACATCACCTGAAGAAGGCAAGAAGCGATTGCTCGAAACGTCTGGGGCTTTTGTAACGCTTTCACAATGAGTGCGTAAATTGCGAAAAGCAATTCTTTAATTTGTAAAAGAAAACAAAATGGTAAATTTCATGTTTTTGTAAGTAGAAATAAATGAAAAGTGAATTTTCTCTTACCTTCCAATTCGTCTTTGTCGAGTGTCGACATGGTGAAGGGAAAAACAGGATAATTCTTTGTCAAAAGTAAGAAATGTTGAAACACGCGATGTTGATTTGGGGCAAGTCGGAAGAACTCTGCTTATCCGAAGTCTGAGACTGACCGTCCAACACAAGAAACAATTTACGAGTAAGAAACGTCTAGGAGTCAAAACAAAATTTACGTTCGAAGTTTCTCCCAAAAATGTGATTGGCCAACGACATTGAGTGGGTCGGCACAGAATTTAGTCCCTCACCCTGTATGGATATTCTAATTCCAAAGATGGATTTCAGCAAAGAGAGGGCGCTCGTAGAGAAAAAGGAAGGGTAGGGCATGATGGAAGAAGAAGGAGGGTAGGTTGGGTTTAAAAGAGGCAAAGGAAGGAGACAGAAAGTACGGAGAAAGAATAAAGAAACAAAGAATTAGGAAGAATTAAAGAAGAGTGAAAGCAAAGAAGATGTGAAGAAAGAAAGAAAGAAAGAAAGAAAGAAAAGAGAGAGAGTGGAAGGAAATATAGAGAGAGGGCGTGTTAAAAGCGAGACACGTATAAAAGTATAGAGGGGGTAAGTATAATTAGAGAGAGGGAGCTAAAAGAAAAAAAACAAAGTAAGAGTGAAGAGAGATGAACGAGGCAAAGTCTGCGTAGTAAGTGCATAAATAAGAAACGGGGGAAGTGGGGGGCACTAAGGGAGTCAAATTTAAAAGAGGAAAGGCAAAAGATAAACTTAACGGGAAGTGTCGGCAGAGAGTTGGAGCGCCACATTTTTGGTGATAATGAGAAGAGGTTGAAGGATGAGAGTCTTTAGGAAAACAAGAAAAGATGTGGATGTCTGCGATGGAATCAGGAAGTGAAGAGGAAGCAAATAAAATACAGGCGCAAAACGCGGAAGACACAAAAAATGAAGAAGACAAAGAAGGCGGGGCGGGAATGTATTTCAAGCCTTGGATCCTCTACAAGGTTGGCATCTGCGCGCGCACCTCTCTCTCCAACCCCCAACCCCCCTCGTCACCTCTCACCAACAAAAACTGGGCACCTGCTTGATTAGATATAAACACACATACAAATACAGTTTGCCCATTTCTTTCCATTACGTTTAACATATTGAAAAAAACTTTCTCTTTTTCCTGCAGCTCAGGTTATATATATATATATATATATATATATATATATATGTGTGTGTGTGTGTGTGTGTGTGTGTGTGTGTGTGTGGGTGTGTGTGTGTGTGTGTGCGTATGTACTTATATATATATATATATATATATGTCTATATATGTATGTATTTCATATAATTATATCAGCTAATATATAATGTGTTTGTGTGTCTGTGTATATTTAGATATGCGCGCGCAAACACACTTACAGTAAAGTGATTGCAGCTCTGAAAAATATTCTTACACCTTTTTAATATTTTATTAACATATTTGTCTCTAATCGATCAATAGCTTTAGAGCCCAGCACACACACACACACTATATATATATATATATATATATATATATATATATATATATATATATATATATATATATATATATATACGTTACAGTTCAAAAGTTTGAGGCCACCTCTGGTAATTTTTAAATTGGTCCCAAAAGTATGTTTTGTACTTTAAATAAGAGAAAATTATTATACATGATTAAAAAAAAAGTGAGACATGACATTTTGTTAGAAATTTTATTATGAGAAAAAGAAAAGAGCTTTTTATGGTTAAATTTTGCTCTCGTCAAAATATCCTCTTTTAGCCTTGATTACTGCAGGACACGTTTTTGGCATTCCTTGCAAAAGTTTCTCAAAGTATAAGTTTGATAATTGATTACATTCTTTTTCCAATGACTCTAAGAAATCTTTTTCATTTTTTTTCTTTTTTTCACTCTACTGTCGAGTTCTTCCCATCCTAATTCTGGGGGTCGCTTCAAAATTTTGAACTGTAGTATTTGTATGCAATATATATATATATATATATATATATATATATATATATATATATGTGTGTGTGTGTGTGTGTGTGTGTGTGTGTGTGTGTGTGTGTGTGTGTGTGTGTTTCATTAAATAATATAGAAAAGTTTTGTCTATTTATTCTATGTAAATTCTTTTCATATCGTCTGATAAGCTTAATAACATTATCATTAAACGAAGAAAGAAAATCACAATATTGATACATATTTTTTAATCCTATCTAAGCTTTCGGCTTACATAAGCCATTATCAAAGATGACAATTACATTACAATATATTCTTTGGCTATTTCAATTTGCCTTTTCACAAGGCTACATTTATAATTCCAAGTGTTGATAGTTTGGTGGGCTGCTGGATCATGTAATTTAAATTTTGTGTATTTAGGCAGCATTGATGCATGTTTCATTAAATAGATAGGATTAAAAAATGTGCATCAATATTGTGATTTTCTTTCTTTGTTTAATGATAATATTATTAAGCTTATCAGACGATATGAAAAGAATTTACATAAAATAAATAGACAACACTTGTCTATATTATTTAATAAAACATGCATCAATAAAAAAAAATGCTGCATATATATATATATATATATATATATATATATCCGATGCAATGAGAATGAAAATAATATATAAATTCTAACGTTCAGAGCATTAATTCAAATTGGGCTCGATACCGATAGTAGAGCAATATATATATATATATATATATATATATATATATATATATATATATATATATATATATATATATATATATATATATATATATATATTGTTTCAAAATTGCTATAAAAATGCACTGGTGATCGCTTAAGGCATAAAACCATCAGTTACTATGCGGTGTTGATTTCTATGTGTCTAGACCGTTTATATTTAGATCTTATTAATTTAATATTGTGGGAAAACTTTACACATTTTAACAATAATGTTCAAAGACCTAAGAGTTTCTGAGAATATGTGAGAAAGATAACGGTTAATCCTAGACTTGAACATTTTAAGATTGTAGTGTTCGGGGAAGCATCTTCTTGGGAGTTGGTTTCACAAATTAGCGAATAATAAGCAAGTAGATAAAAACGGAATTGGAATTAGTTAAAATCTAATTGCCATAGCGATATAATTAAATGACAAAATCAGGCGTTTATGTTCTTAACGTGAAAATCCGATTTTCTTTTTGATGATTTGCTTATTTTGATTTACAATTCTTTTTTTCTCATAACGCCGGTTCATCGACGAAACATGTCTAAATGGAAATTTTCAAAATTTTCTTGTATATTTGCTATCTCTCTCCATCTCTCTCTCCCTCTCCCTCTACCTTTCCATCTCCCCCATCTCTCTCACTTGCTCTCTCTCTTTCTCTCACTCTCTTTCTCACTCTCTCTTTATTTATCTCTTTCTCTCGCTCTATTTCTCTCTTTCCCCAATGATATATATATGTGTTAAATGTTTCTATGTGCAACAAGTGTGTACTAAAAGTTGTTGAACTCCGACCTCTTTAGTCCGGCGACATCCATGGTCCGGTACTGTTTAGAATCAGACGTCATTTGTTTTTTCAGTGGCTACCTTCGCAGAGCCAGACGTTACAACTTGCAGCAGGAGACGACAGCAGCAGAATGTTTTCGAGATACGGTCTTGCTTATTTCTTATATATGACTACATATTTACCTATTCAGGATAGTAAGTATACATTGTTTTTTTTTGGGGGGGGGGGTGCTAATGCGTTTTTTAATAGACTTTGTATTGGATGAAACAAAAAGAACCTTGTTTGGAAGTATTAATGATTGTTTTATTTCCACTTTTAAGCTTTGTTCTACTTTTGAAAACGCCGTAATATTTATACCGAACGAGCTGGCAAGACCATGTTTACATAAAGATTTTTAGGGGTGAGTGACAAACTTGCAACTTCCTGCCCGTAAAAACACAAGAAGACGATTTTTCCCTTGACACCGCTATTATTTTAATTACCTTCACTCCTCGACAATTTTTATTGTTTTAAAAGGCAATGATTAGATTTGTAATAAAACCTAATGAAAGTGAATTTATACATTTTTTCATTCTTGAGAAATGACAATAAAAATAATAAACGATAAGATTTTTTATTTATACTAATTATTGTAGTGTTTATTAGAATGGTCGACAAAATATCCGCTAACTGCCAATTGATTCGAACATTATAAAATGGTAAATAATAAGGATTTCCTTAGAGTTGGTTCACATATTTTAATAATTTAGTAAATGTTTATAGATTTATGAATACAAAATTGTTTTCATATTTCTTTCTTTATGAATTGGTAAATGGTAAATATTGAATTGCATTAGTTTTAATTTTATTAGTTTTTTTTTAATGTTTAAATATAAAATTATTCTAGTAACTTAATTACAAAGCGTCCAAGTTTTCCGGGTGATTTATGTCATCCGGCATTTTCTGTCGTCCAGCAATAGCCGGTCCAAAGGGTGCCGGATGAAAGAAATCGGATTGCCAGAAATAACCGTTCAATTTAATAAGTAAAATACTTTTTTAATTTCTATATCATTTTTATTAAACAATATATTTACATTTTTTAGCATTTTCTTCCACTGTCTTCTGTCATATTTTAAACATTTCTGTTATTTCAACTTACACTTTTTATCTTTGACTTTTCTCAGCAGACAATTGCTTTAAGTCCTTTTTAGAGTTTTCCATGGAAGTGAAATTCTTTTCTTTAAAAGAATTCTGTAAAAATCGAAATAAATGATAAATGTAAAGTTGTAATATCTGCTGAACACGACCGAAAAAAGAAACCTTCCCAGCAAAATTGGTACAAGGTTTGTCAAGTCAACAAATATACCGGGCAAAATTATTCTGATGACAAATTAGGATCTTTCTGCTAATTGCAAACAGATGCTTATTGTCACTTCTCGTCTTCATGTTGCCCAACTGAGATGAATCAACCGTTCCTTTCAATCCAACCATAGCATATTTGGATATAGGACCGGCCTTTCCTCAGTGGCCGAATCGGTTAAAAGGCACGTCAGGCTATATGACGGTTCCGTATAGGATACAGGTTCGCAATCCTGTCGGAGGACGAATATTTTCTATGAAAATTTCTCGGACATTCAGGCCGGTAAATGTTATTTAATACTGTTTATTATAAACATAGCATTTACTTAAATACTTGTATCTATAAACAGAATGTTACACATAAAAATGTCTTTATATATATATATATATATATATATATATATATATATATATATATATATATATATATATATATGGGCAACAGCTTTCTTTTAAACATGTTTTTTTTTTTAATATGACCGACAAGGAAAATTTAATTTTTTTTTTATTTTAGTTTCTCCAACATTCTTAGATATTCCCGTTTGGTGGGAGTAAGGGAATGCAAAAATTGTTCGTATTGTAAATTGCCCCAGGCGCTTCCGGCCACACACACACGCACACACACGCACACACATACGTCTGTTTCATGCTGTTGAACGCAGACAATTACTGCTTGCTGTTGACCTCAGTGTCCACTTTGATATTTACATTTGCTCTGTCTCTGACATTGAGTACTTTTACCCGTAAATATAGCGTACCATAAATCTATATGTATAGTCGTGTGTCTGTGTGTGCGTGCCTGTTTGCTCCTAGATGGAGGCTTTGCGGGGAAAACTATCGGCAGTTTAAATTCTTTTCACTTCCATAAAAAAACGTCCAGCAATCTATGTCATGACTTACTCCCCACCTTCCACGGACTAACACCCTCCACGACTCACAGACTGATACAATCAGATGTGTACGCCTCGAGGTACGTCTTAAAGAAGAAGAAGGAACCAGTCTCGTCGGCAGAAACATCGCTGCCCCTCTTCCGCCAATTTTTTTTTTTTAATCTTCAGAGACACAACCCTAGACACAAAGCGAGAAGTGTGGCTGCTACCACACGGAACTCACTAGCCCTGTGGATGACAACCGTTAAAAATACTTTTTTTGTGTGTGTGTTTGTGTAAGAAAGAGAATTTTTCTTTTATTTCTTAAAATTCATGTTTTTCTTCGGTTTCTCATCGTTTCCCTTACAACCCAGATTTGTTCGAGTCGAAAGGCAAATGTAAGTAAATCTTTGCAAGATTCTCGCCCACACAAAACACAATTCACTGGCACGCGTCCAAGTTTCTACGACACTCCAGCACGCACACAATATACCCACACCATATATATATATATATATATATATATATATATATATATATATATATATATATATATATATATATATATATATATATATATATATATAATTGTTTATTTGGGCAGCAATCCCTATTTTATACAAGTTGTTTCATTAAACGACTAACTACGGAATTTACTAAACATTCTAAAAATTCTAACACGTAATTCTCTATGACGACTGCAGTGACACAGATGGATGCAAATAAATGAACTTTGTAAAGTTAAATCAGAAGTTTAACAATTTAGTCGGGAGTTATAAAAATTAATTAAAACTGTTGTTCACACCGAACTTGTCAGTATTTTTTTTAATAAAACTGGTTTCACATATATACTGGTTTTATATTCGTTAAAAACGACAGACAAGTTACTGCGGTTAAGTTTTTATTTAATTTTTCTTGTGTTCTTATGTTTTTTTTTCTTTTCTGGACATAACTTATGTAGAAATTGTCCGAATGATCTGCATGTTAGAGCGCTTTCGGCTATTCGTTTAGCCATTATAAAAGACCATTTTATTTTCACTTTTAATTAAATTCATTTATTACGTATATATATATATATTTTTGAATTGGACATAGTCCGACAATTTATTTATGTATAGGATACAGGTTCGATTCCTGTCGGAGAACGAAAATTTTATATGAAAATTTCTCGGACATTCAGGCCGGTAAATGTTATTTAATACTGTTTATTATAAAACAGAGCATTTGCTTAAATACTTGTATCTATAAAAAGAACGTTAAACATATTATAAATGTATTTAAATATATATATATATATATATATATATATATATATATATATATATATATATATATATATATATATATATATATAGTAGGTAGGCTGAAAAGTTATCTAAAAAGTTATCACAGTTATTTCCTAAAATCTGTATCTTGATGTTGGGTAAATTAATTACCGATATTATTATCAAGTGACTCAGCTAGAGAACTTTATATATTTACACTATGGCAAAAGCTGATACATTTCAGTTTGCAAATAATATATATATATATCAGTTATCGCTCGTGCGTGTCATTTTTGTGTGTATGGAAAAGTAATTCTGCGTTTATAACTTGCATGCATGTAAGTGCTTCCCAAAAGTTTGAGGAACCTAAGGCATGAAAAGGCTTCCCTAAATTATGCTAGAAAATGATTGAGATTTCAAGAGATGTGTGAAACGTCCGGCGAGACGCGGATGAACAGCTTTTGATCAAATTCCCCAAATACATCACCTCCATTCTCTATCCGACACTAGCGAGGGTTGCTCCGAAAGTAATAGCTGCTATTTTATTATGTCGGTAAAGATTCATCAGGCCCATAGTCAGAATGTTTTTAAGTGAGGTGGCGCCAGTAAGAAATGATTTTTTCCCGGTTGAACTTGGTGAGATTCGAACCCCATTCTCATGATTCCAAAATTGCAAAAAGTCATAAGGTTTATATTTTTCTCTGTTTTATTGTCATATCAATTTTTCTTCCGGTTATTTAAGGCAGTCTTCTGCCGTCCGATATAAAAAGGGGACACAGGTTTGGTTTGGACGTGAGTCAAAAAAATGGATGTATCTCTATAAACAGCGGTGTCTCCTTTTGGGAGGTTACCAATTTGAACGGGGGTGGGTTTCGTATGTCCTTGGTCCTAACCGATAGAGTGAAGTCATAAATAAAACGGAACAATTTCTTTTTGAAAAGTGAAATATTATTAATTGTTGGAAATGTGTTTGATTAAAGATGTCTGCTGTAAGAATAAGCACGCTAAAATTAAAACTAAAACGGGCAATATTGGAAGGAATAAAGGCGAGAACGAGAAGATACAAGCAAAGAGGGAGAAATTAAAAAAAATGATCTTTGTATCAGTCAGGGTCAATATTCAAACATTTTAGCTAGCACGTGGCTAACAGCTTCTCCATAGGCAAGTGCTTATGAACCTAACGAGTTTCCGAGAATCAGTCAATCTTTTAGCCGACATTCACCGATGAGCTGATGAACATGACCAAGAACTTCAAGAGTTGACATCGTTAAAGGCCTCACAAACATTGCTACATCATGAGTCTTGACATCTCCATCAGGAAAGTGCTCGACATAATCAAATGAGAAGAAGTTGATTTTGATGGACATTTGTCATCCAAGTTTTGCATCATAGATTTTTTCGAAGGTTCTTTTTTTCTTTAGGAAGAGGAACTTTATAATGGTCTGGAGTTCAACACTTAAAAAGAACACACTTTTTATTGACACGGTCCAGTCACATTGTGTATTATACAATATAAAAGAATCCCCTTTCTAGCTACAGTGACAAAATAAAGCCCAGACTTTGATAAGTTTTCCTATCACATGGCGTCGCTAATAGTGTAGACGCAATCATATTTAAATATGCATTCGATAGTATAAAATGTCATGCTCAAATGTGTTTAATGACAAATATTGCCCGTTAGTCATGAGTCGATGTCCAAGTTGCGTATAAAGCGATGATTAGGTAAGTCTTCGTCGAGATTTTTAACGTTTAATTCGATGATATTGTGAAACCTTACAAGCACTGAAATAATGCAACTGCAACATAGGGCCTGAAAAGAGAACATTTTTGCCTCATTGCAAGCCAATAAGCAATTAGAAATGCCCAAGTGTTGCATACCTTCTGTCAGTGAGTTCAGTGCCATATGCGATACACGCTTGAACGATCATGTCTCTTTCAATTCATGACTGACTGGACAGAAGATTGTTCCGCAGTAGGTTGCCGACTCTTTCTGCGGTAGACTGGTTGCCAACTAAGATTATAGGATCGAATTTGTCCTACTATTCAACCCATAGCTGGGGGAAAAGATATGGATTTATACCCCGTTTCTCAAAGGTATTTGCGCGTAAGGGAATGTAATGAAGCAGAGTGCAAGAAATACACCTTCAATACTTCACGAAATTGCCACAGCGAAATTACTAGGTGTTCGCGAAATTGAAAAAAGATATTGAAAGGTCAACATTTTCATCAGAAGCTATACGCCATTGGACCGAAAGTAAAGCATACACTGTCTTTATAGACGGAGTGAAAAGTGGATAAACTGTTTGTGAAATGTGAAGCCCTAAATAGTGACTATGCTGAAAAAAGATCTTGTAATTTAAAGAGAAATAAACTTCCTTCATTTTGATACCAGTATCTTTTATTCTATATGGTTCATTTGCAGTATCATGGGCCTTATTTAGTGAGGAACTCTCGTACTGTGATTCTTACATTCATTACTGACCACTCACAAATCTTTCCTTCCTGATTTTTAATATTCAAAATACAGATTGTGTGTCGAAAGTTACTCAAAGAAACTTTTGGCAAAAACAAAAAAAAAACAACAAAATTCAGTGATTTCTCATTAAAACCTTCTCTTATCACAGAAACATTTAATTGATGACGAAAAGAATGATTAAAATGAATCATGGGAATGATAGAGTACGGGTAAAGTCAATGGGTAGCGATAGGAAAACGAAACTTTACTACGCCGAGTTCAGAAGTGTTCCGAACTAAAATACAAGCATTTTTTGGTTTCGTTTCGCCTTTCCTATTTGTTTTATCACTCAACATGGAACCAAGAAAGTTTTCCTTCATGAATTTTACTCGTGATGTCATGTCCAATAGAAAGATCTAGTATGTATCTTTTTAAATGCAACAGTTCTCGTTTTAAAAATGAAAGGCAGAAGTCGGTTTTAAAAATGTTAAAATCCGTTTGTACATAACAGGTTAAGTAAAGGTACGAAATTGATAATTAAAGTATCTGCTTGGATGACTCATTCGTAGTCACGTGTGCATCCCGCCCCACTTTCATTTAACTCCCCTTACAACCCTCCCTCACACCACGGGCACGGCCTTCGTTCTTCACTCCTATAGGCGCTTCAGTACGCGTTTACATAGGGTCACACCCGCGCTTGGTAAAGTATCTTAGGTGTTTAACGGAAGTACAGAAAGGGGCATTTTGTGCGTGAGTTTGCATGTTGCGCGGGGGCGGGCGGGGGCTTCGGCTTGCGAGCGTCGGGATAGAGTTAAATACTTCAGTTATTTAAAGCCGACAATGGATGATTTTTTTTTTTTTTTTACAGAAGTTATTTTGTTTACTTTTTAGGTTGTTGTTTTGCTTCTCTGTCCATCAGTTAGCACTGGGGGGGGGAGAAGCGATAAAAAAAGAAAGAGCGAGAAGTAACAGATTATTTTTCCTGTTAATTTCATGTTTAGTCATTTTGTTTTGAATGTGATGTGAATAAACATTTCTGATTTGTAACTATCTATCTATCTATCTATCTATCTATCTTTTCCAGTTTGTTCATTATCTATCTATCTATCTATCTATCTAAATACTGCACCTGAACTATACGGAAGCAGTGAAATATATGCATATGCATGAGATGGATCAATAAATCCGTAGCCTAATCATGGAAATCGCATTTCCTTTGCACAGCAACTGTTCATTTTCAACATAATCCCCTTCCTCATCAACGGACTTAATTCAGTTCTGAATATTAATCATATACATCGAATATTATACAGAGGAAATTTTAGATCAAAATTCAACTACGTGTCATACTTCAGACTTACAGATCCCCTCTCTCTCTCTCTCTCTCGTGTGTGTGTGTGTGTGTGTGTGTGTGTGTGTGTGTGTGTGTGTGTGTAAACGAACTTATATTTACAGATACACTCCGCCCTGACCCAGCCGTCATTTAAACTCCGTCGTCACGCGCCCGGTAATTTCCCAAACAAGCGAAACATAAACAAAATGAAAGAAGATTTTGCGCGATCATTGCCTGAAAAGGACTTGAAGAGAAAAATAAATGGACGATGCAGAGAGTCGAGTAAAAAGGTGGGAAGAAAGAGGAAAGGATTCTCAAAGAGAAGAACGGGGAGTGAGCGGGAGAGAATAGATTGAGGAGAGGGGGGGGGGGTAAATATAAAGAAAATGCTCGTGTAATAAAAGACTATCAGTCTGGATTTCTCTTTCTTTCATTCTCCCTTTCTCTCTCTTTCTCTCTCTATCTGTCTATCTATCTTATGTATGTGAGTGTTTATATATGCGAGTGTGTGTGTGTGCGCGAGAGAGAGAGAGCGCGCGCGTTCTGGATATTCGGCTTGTGAGAGATAATACAAGTAAGAGAAAAGAAAAAAGGAGGACTCAGAATAAAAAGTGAATAGTTGAAAGAAAGAAAGAAAGAAAGAAAAAGAAAATAAAAAAGTAATAGGTGGATGGAGGAGAGAAAAGAGAAGTAAAAAGATAAAATGGAGGTGTAAGAGAAAACAACTTAAAGAAAGAAGAAGAGGAGGAGGAGGATGGAGAGAAGAAGAAGAAGAAGAAGAAGAAGAAGAAGAAGAAGAAGAAGAAGAAGAAGAAGAAGAAGAAGAAGAAGAAGAAGAAGAAAACAACAGTAGGCAGTAAAAATAGTTAGTAAACAATGATTGTGATGAAAAGATAAACCTTTGAAAATGCGACGAATTGGTCTGTCGTCATTGGAGTGGTTTGCTTTACTTCAATTACTTAATTTTTTTACTTGTGTTTTTATGAGTAGGTGAGAATCTTGCCCAATTTGCAAAATGTCGATAAACCACGACATATCAAGAGGATCCGTAATTGATTGAGAGAAAAAATCACATAAAAGCATTCTGATATTTAGCAAGTCGAGTGCAAAAAAAGAAGCGAAATTCTGCATCGAATTGCAAGTGTCTTAAATATGAGACTGGCTTGTTAAGAACAGCAATTCGATAAGGAATCCGGTTAGAATAGACAAAGTAGTTATGATAAGCTCGATAGAGAGGCGTAACAAATAATTCCAAGAACGTAAGGTCATCGAGACATGGTCTCTGATTCTTCAAGTATTTCTTGGAGTTAAAGCATTCTACGATCGGCCTTGGCTATTCTTTTCGATTTTTGGCTGATAACACTTCACAAAAGCACTCAGGAATACCTTCGAATAAAGAACAAAGCAAGAATTTTATAAACAATGCAATTCACCAACACAAATTACAATTTGAAAATTCTGCTCTGTAAAGGTTTTGTTTTAATTCAGTCCAGCAAGGTTACCAATGTTGCCAGAACAAGAAAGAAATTTGTCAAGTCTCCAAAAAGTATATACCAGGAAGCTGATCTAATTAAAAAAATAAGATAACTTTGTCTGTGCACTGTCCTATCGCCAGTCATCTATGCAATGTTTTTACTGCTTGATTGTCATGCAAACAAATATAAATAAATGAAGACAATTTTGATCAAGTCATTATTAAATGAAAATCGGTTACATTAACGATACTTATTTTGTTGTTCCTGGCATTTTCAATGGACAATTCAAATTGTTTTGATTGCATAAGAAGAAAAGGGAAAATGGTGTTTTCAATGAAATTTTGAATTCAATCTCTGGAAGGAAGGTGGAAATAAGATGAAGCGTTTTATAATTTGCTGAAAATATTGTTACGTCATCATCAAATCTTCCAGTGCTTATTTTGGGGTTTAGTGATGGACCGGAGGGTCAGAGTAAATTTGAATAATCGGCATCTTAAAGGCGTCGACAGTCAGTCAGTTCATTAAGATCTGTCGGGTAATATGAGCGGGGAAAAGGCTAAAGAGACAGATAACCTCCAAAACCGTTTTGTTGTCAGCTGTAGATTAGGGAAGGTTATCGTTGTTCACTCTGTCATGTTATAAAGCCACTTCTCGCGTCGACGCAAGATGTGGCTTTATAATGGCCCCGTCCAACCTTAACTAATGCTTGCATGGTGGTTTGGTTCAACGTTGTCCCTGACAACTCGTCCGGAACAAACCAGTTTCCGTCGTTTCATAGTCGACAGAAGTTTTTTGGTGGCGATTCCGCAAGTGTTCCAATGTCTTGTGTTCCTATACGAAATATAGCATTTGATGTTTCGCCATTAATGTCCAGTTTGAATAATAGAAAAACATAAAATGTGAAATTAATCTCACTTATCTGCCAAAAGATTTCTGCTAACGACCGCCATATGGCTGTCAAAGCAGTATATAAACAAAAGACGCGATAGTCTCATTCACTTTTTTTTACCCACAAGATGCCTTAAAGGCAAAGCGTTCACCTCTAAGAGACCTTTTGGTCCTCGGCAAATCTAAGATCGAACTGAATACAACACAGAATGCTGCACAACATACAATTCTCCAAGCTTACTTGACCGCATATAGATATACCTAATAATTCTACTAGACTAACTTATCTCTTTGACATAAGTTAGTCTAGACTAACCTATCTCTAAACTTATCTACACTAACTTATCTCATATACCTAATAATTCTACTAGACTAACTTTCTCTCGGATGAAAGTCTCTCAGAGTCTGTCATTGGAGCTTCACGCATCCGCACGTATTATAAGGACATCTCTATATACTCACCTTCAGTCGGCGTTTTTGTATTCATTCTATTTAAATTGCTTTGCCAATAAAATGTTGCTGTTAATTGCACGTAATTATTTGTATATTTATTTATATTTTACGCTCTTGTTTGAAGAAATTCTAATGCGTCGTCCAACCGACCAAAAAATATTCTTCAACAAAAGAGAAATGGTGTCTCACTTGAATATAGTCAACGCTTACAGAATAGACTCAGTTTATAGACTCAGTTTAGTCCTAAATAGCCGTGTTACTTTCCAGCGAAAAGATTTTGTATCACATCGACTTAACCTATTCAATTATCTACTCTCTGGCCGCATTTAACTCCCGGAACCTTCTAGCGTCTCTTACTTCGACGACTGGCTTCTCCCCTTGTCCATAAAATCCTATTAAAAAAGAAACCTACCAAAGTCCAATTCACTATTCGTCACGTATTTTAGCGACTCAATGTTGGCCATATCAATGACCATTTCTATGAAATATTCGATTTTCTTTTACGGTTTCAAGTAATTTTTATTTTATTTCATTTAATGACTGATTGATTCATTTAAAAAAAAGTATGTTATGTATTTTTGGTAACAAATTTTGTTCGAATTCAAATCCTGGCACATGATCAGAAAGAGTGCAAATCATTAAAGATACCAGAGATGAGAGCTCTCCTTATAACAGATGCAAATCCCAATTCAGAGGCTTCTTACAACTTGCAGGAACCCCTCCAAGGTCAATAAGGGAGCTAGATACGGCTACAGCCCTGAAGACATGGTCAATCACTCCTTGGAGAAACCCCTCCATGATCAATCAGAGAGGGATTCAATCCTGAAGATATTTTCAATCACTCCTTGGAAGAACCCCTACATGGTTAATCATGAAGGGGTTCATCCAAGATGTGATTGACCATGTCTTCATGAGTGTAGGCATACTCACTACACCTGGTCAATTGCGGGTTGGTGTGGTTATTTAATTCATTTTCAATTCAGAGCCCTTCTCCTAGTCACCAAACTATGGCCCGCGATGTCAGCTCATCCGGCTGCACTGTGCCACAAATGAGCTAAAATATAAATATTTATATGGAATTAAGTAAGTACCTGCAATTGATTGATGAACATTTGAAAGCAATTCTCTTGGTTGGATGTAGCAATTCCAAAGCAGATATTTATTATATCTTAAAAGGTAAACATCAGTTTCACAAATATCACTAACCTTTTTTGCTGCTTAGTTTGTGAGATTCGGATATGTGCACACTGGGCATGATATAATTATTTTATTGCTAATGTCGCCTTCTTTCATAACTTTTTGGTAAATAAATATGTTTGTTGTTTTTATTTTTTTTTTTTTTTTATTTATTATTTTTTTTATTCAGTGGATTGAAAAAAAATGGTTGTCCGGTCCGCGCTTATCATTCTCTCAGTTATGTGGCCCTCTGTGAAAAAAGGTTGGTGACCTCTGTCATTTATCTGGGGAGAGAAGAGACTGAGTCATATTTGTAGAGGACCGGAGTGTGGTGTGTGATGATATCTCTCTGGGTTAAACTTTCCCGCTGACCGGTCCCGCTACATAGGAATGTTGGACTATAATGGAGTCCAAAGAAGATGAAGGAAACAAACAAGACCGATATACATGTATGCAAACAAATATATATTAATAACAAATTACAATGACATGAAGGGTTACAGAGTGTTGTATGGAGAAGTTATGGTGAGTGTGTTGAGTGTCCGTACGAACGCGTATATTATTTTTAGCGTGTTCCCAGAATATGGGAAACGCTGTATGTGTGAGAGGTCACTTATTGGAATAAGTAAAAAAAAGAAGAGAAAGTTTTTTTTACCTTGCCTCACGCGCGAGGTTGCGGCCCGAGGCCTGGGTCGAGACAGCTGGCCGCACGTGTGCGTAAGCCGTAAAAAGATGAAGAGGCGAAAGGTCAGCCAGTATTTATACTCGTGGGAGAGAGAGAGACTCCTGTTGAAGGATTAAGGAAATAAGGAGGAGCTAACTGCGACATATTCTTTCCCAAAGGTATTTGCACATAAGAAAATGGAAATTCCTCAATCCGAGCCGCTACCAACTTTAGCTTAACTTTAAAACATCTTTATTTACTTAACTTTAAAACAACATCTTTATTTACATTATTTACATGCGAATTATTGTCTTCTTCTATGTTTTTGTTATCACATTTCAACCGTTGTACCAGCCAGCCTTCATCAGGTGTATGACGATCCGGGTAACCTACAGTGAATTTAGAACTGAACCCTTTATTTAATCTACGGGGGATAGATAATGTAAATAATGATAACTCCTCATCGCAGAGATTCAGACAGAACGACTTCTCAATCACTCAATCTCTTCCCCGGGCGTTTCCTCGGTAACTCTGACGGACACGCTTCTCTTCTTGATCTCTTTTTTTACCTCTATCCCTGACTCATGCCGCACTATTCAGCTCTGCCCTCTTGGCAACTCTGACCAGCGGTAGTTTCTGTAAACATCTCTTTCCGCTCTCCCACCAGCCAAGAACCTCCTACCATCAGAAAATCTTTCTGTTATCAACGAGCAGATTGTGATTCGTTCTGTGATTTCCTTCGTGACGATCCTTAGAATAAAGTTTTTAATCATCCTGTTCACAAATGTACGTCTGAGGTCTCCTCCTTCTGGATGAAAGCTGGCATTGATGCTCTCATTCCAGCTAGGAAATACCAAGTTAAATCGCGTTTTCACCTGCATGATCGTCCGCTAAAGCCCACAGGAATCACTTCTTCTGGCTGTATCAGAACGGCCCGTCTGATTGCAACAGACGTCTCTTTTTCTCTGCTTGTAACGAGGGCAGGCGTGTCCTCAAAGAAGCGAAGTTACTGTTTGCTGATAGAATGAAACAACGTATAGCACCTTGCAAATTCGGTTCTAGAAATTATTGGCAGCTCTGCAAGAGTGTGCCGACCAACAGTATATCTTCAATTCATTCTCATTCGAAGTCTTGACATCTACAGCAAATAAAGTTGAATGCTTTGCTCGGAAATTCTCTTCCAATTCACCACTCGACACATATGGAGTACCCACACCTGATTTCCTCACTAGAGCAGAGGCTCTACTGAGTGATATGCGCATAACCCCGTCACATGTCTCGGATATCATTTCTAAATTAGATTCCCATAAGGCAAGCGAGGGTGACGGGATCCCAGCAGTCGTCCTAAAGAAATGTGCTACCAAGCTGGCTCCAGTTCTCTCCAAACTCTACGACTATTGTCTCACTGCTTCCTACTTTCCAGCTTGTTGGGAGTCCTCCTCTGTAGTTTCTGTTTTTAAGAACTCTGAGGAACCTTCTGATCCCATCTAACTATCGCCCTAATAGTCTCCTACCACTTTTCTGCAAAGTATTCGAAGCTGTATCTTACCTCTCACGACCTGCGCTCAGACAAACAATATGGTTTCCGTTTTGTCAGGTCTAACGCTGATGTGCTAACGGCCATCATTGAATATGTATATCAAACTCTTGATAATAAAGGTGAAGCTCGACCTATGGCTCTAGATACCTTGAAATCTTTTGACAGGGTTTGGCATGCTGGTCTTCTACGTAAACACCAGAGATACCGTATTACAGGACGATTGTTTTATTTAATCCAATAATTCCTATCAAATCAGGAAATGAAGGTCGTTTTGAACCGGCTTGATTCCACATCCTTTCATGCGAATGTACCCCATTGCTCTCTGCTGAGTCCTACGCTGTTTGTGATCTTCTTCAATGATCTTCATGATGTCATCAGTTCCCAAGTAGGCATTTATGCAGATGAAACTAACATTTACCCCTGTCTCAAAAGCAAATCCATCAGAGATGACAAAGTTAACATTTGTGGTTAGTCTGTCTATAACGTTTAGTGAGTTAACTGAGAGGTTTTGGCATGATATTCATATCGTGAGCAGGCAGATATGATTTTTGAATACGGCCACGCGAATTGTAATGGACGCGAGGCTGCACTGCTGTAACAGATTGCATTTCCAGACCGAATGCAGCCTAGTCATTCAACCTTTGCTGTTGTTTATAGACGCGTTGCTGAAACAGGTTCCGTGACACGACAAACTATGGATCGAGGAAGAATCGTTAGCCTGACCACATCGTCCAGGCTGTCGGAGAGGATCCAGGTATCAGCACACGTCAAGTGGCCCTAGCATGTTATACATCTCATAGTACCGCATGGAGTGTATTCAAGTGCAGCTTCTGTATCCGTATGATTTGCAAGGTGTGCAGGATCTTTCGCCCTCAGATCTCTCTCCACATGAGAACGTTTACCGATGGTTTATTGCACAAGGTCTCTTCAGTCTTATTTACGAATGAGGCAACATTTGAAAGAGATGGAATAACACATTCTACAGGATCTCGGGGATAATCCAGGTATCAGCGCACGTCAAGAGGTCCTAGCATGTCGTAGATCTCATACTACCGCATGGATGGTACTTTAAGTGCAGCTTCTGTATCCGTATGATTTCCAACGTGTGCAGGATCTTTCGCCCTCTGATCTCTGGCAGGGTTAGGGTTAGGGTTAGGGTACATCTCATTGTACCGCATGGAGGGTACTTCAAGTGCAGCTACTGTATCTGTATCATTTGCAACATGTGCAGGTTCTTTTGGCCTCTGATCTCTTTCCACATGAGAATGTTTACCGATGGTTTATTGCTTAAGGTCTCTTCAGTCTTATTTACGGATGAGGCAACATTTGAAAGAGATGGAATAACACATTCTACAGGCTCTCGGGGATAATCCAGGTATCAGCACACGTCAAGTGGCCCTAGCATATCCTACATCTCATAGTACCGCATGGAGTGTACTTCAAGTGCAGCTTCTGTATCCGTATCATTTGCAACGTGTGCAGGATCTTTCGAATTCAGATCACTCTCTACATGAG
The DNA here is from genome assembly GCA_964036315.1 of Acanthosepion esculentum. NCBI lineage: Eukaryota > Metazoa > Mollusca > Cephalopoda > Sepiida > Sepiidae > Acanthosepion > Acanthosepion esculentum. The sequence goes on from OZ038515.1 coordinate 79,891,380, forward strand.
AACGTTTACCGATGGTTTATTGTACAAGGTCTCTTCAGTCTTATTTACGAATGAGGCAACATTTGAAAGAGACGGAATAACAAATTTATGCAACCAATATTTGTGGTCGGATCAGAATCCTGATGGTACAATAGAGGCTAGAAACCAGCATCAGTTTACGATTAATGTGTGGGGTCTGGAATTGTACCTGACTGCCTGATAGGTCCATATTTTCTCCCAGCATATCTTACAAGAGCTGTCTACAGGGACTTTATTTCGAACATACTTCCAGACCTGCTAGAGGATGTACCCCTGCTAATACGTGGTTCATGCATGATGTGGGCCCCAGTTACATTGTTCGCGATGTACTAGCTGACACCTACCATGAAAGATAGATAGGTAGGGGAGGGCCGGTTCCATAGCCTGTACGTTCCCCCAACCTCACTCTTTTGAATTTGTATCTATGCAGCCACCTAAAATAATTGGTTTATGCAGCAGATATTAATAATGCAAAGACACTTCATCAACGTGCTACGATGGTCTACCAAACTTTTTGACACCGTGTGGAATTATTTGAAAGGTTCTGCCAGTCAATGATCAGATGGGCGCATGTGTGTGTAGAAGTAAAGGGAGGACATTTTTAACATTTGTTATGAGTTGCTGTGTTGAGGTGCAATGATGGACTTTTGAATATATGTTCATATGGATATTTTACTTTGTTTTGTTGTCAGGAATCCGCCCCAAAGGCTGTAAAAGTATTTTTAGATTGTATCTTGGATTGTAACAGCCTCTACCGTAAACTTTAACCTTAATAAATCAAAAGCGAAGGAGTTGTGGACATATGTTTATATGGACGTTTTGTATTTGTTCCTTGGTGTGAGGAACCCAGCCCGAAAGTTGTAAAAGTATTTTTAATACATTCTTTATAAACATCGGTGACTGTTTTCCACTTTTCCAGGTTTGAAATGGGATCCATTTGTTTACAATCAAATGTTTATCTTAAAATCATCAACTTTACAGATTAAGAAAGTCAAATTAACCCCCAATTTGTATAAATAAAAGCTCATTTAAATAACAGAAAAGGCATTAACGATGACGTAACAAATGCGCCAACTGCATCGGCCATTTTATCAGAAAAAGCTATTTTCTCAGTGAACAAAAAAAAAGTCCGTCGAAAGGGAGAAGAAGCGGAACGTCTTCCGATTGTTGCGTGTCAAATTGAAATGTACGTAAAAAGGTTTCTCTATGGCAATGGATGCGGGGGTGGGAAAGTGAAAGTCTGACTAAAGTTCTTTCCTTTTTCGCATTATAAACTTCCTGTTTTTCCCCTCTTTTTATTTATCAGTTTGCCTTCTTTCTTTTCGTCCTTCCTCATCGAGATGGTATGGCGACTATGCGTATCTGGTGTCGCTCATCAGGTTACGCCGCTGACCAATTCGTTTTTTTATTGTTTTGCTACAGATAAACGACACCAGATGGAAAGTTTTTATTTTAATGATAATAATGATGATAATAAATAAAAAGCCACTTGACACATACACATGCGCGCGCACGCACACACACACGTACGCTCGCACGTATGTCTGCACATATTTGGATCTGTATCAAGTCGAATCTGAAGCTGTAGGTTTCGCCTTGGTCTGTAAATAAACTGGTTGATATCGTACTTTAAGGATATCGTTGGAATTTTAGAGCAGGAGGACCTGGTATTGCCCATCTCCTCTCCAAGTAGAATGAAAGAAGGAATAATTTAATCTCATAGACCAGTTCGTCTTCATCAGGTGCTCCATTGTTTCGGCCTTGTGCCTGAATGAATTAAACTTAATCAACATTAACATAAAGAATTTTAATTTTTAATCTTTTCATAAATTTACGAATTGCGTATTACTTTAACACTGACAAACCATTTATTTCCAAACTTATCTCAATTCTCATTGGTGATTGAAACTTGGGCACGTATAGCAGCACGTCAAGATCTCTATTCAGATTCAACGCTGCAACGAATATACACATGAAGGAGATTTTTACTTCTTTACTTCGGCCACGAAATGACATCAGTGTTCAGCAAAACCCGATTCCATTTCTGATATTATTCCTACGGCCCAAATCTCCCGGCAGAAAAAAAGAGACAAGTCTTTCCTTCCAAAAATACATTTTTTTTTTTTTATAAATTTCTGCTTGTTAGCCAAAAATATAAATTTCGTTGACATGAAGCCACATTTTTTTTTTCCTTTTTTTTTTTTTTTAACAATTAAACAGGTTTTGGTTTAATGTCAATGTTTTACGAGACGATCACACGGATCACTGAACAATCAGAAAAAAAATCTTTTATTGGTAATATTTTAGAAAAGAATTGCAAACTTTAATTATCAAATATATTCTGTTCATTTTTCATTCTTCACGAAACTGAATTCACTTTTTATTCAACTTTCTCCTTTCTCGCTCTCTCTCTCTCTCTCTCTCTCTCTCACACACACACACACACACACACACACACACACACTGTATAGACGGGCAATTCCTATTTTTACAAACGTTATTTTTATTAGATATCCATGCTCTTTTGTTTTTTAAGTAGTATAAATGACGCCGACCGGCCTGCACATTGGAAATACATAATAAAGCTAATGCGTTCTCCAGTAGAGTTTGAACCACCGTCTGATCCAGTGTGCTTTAGACCTCTCGACCCCAGAGCACCCTGGATCACAAAGTGGGATCAGTAATTCAACGTCTGATTTTGGAGAATGAACTCGTAATACACCATGTTCTTCCAATTCCACCAAATACACAGCATCAACTTTGGATGCAGATCGGCCTTTGGAGTAATTGACGATGGTTCATTTCGATTTCCCCAGGACAAATTCGCTCCATATCTTCTGTCCATTTTCATCGCCTTTGACTATTCTTTTATTTGAACAGAGAATTATAAATGGAAACTCAGAATTGTTTTCCGGGTAAAACCTTAAGGCACATAAACATTCTAAGGGTTCACTTATCTAAATCTTTTCAAATGCTTTACAGTCGTTATATGAAATATGTGGAATATCTCTGCGATGTGTCGTGTTATATGAGCAGATTTATTTTAAATCAGTGTTTCGATTTGGTCATCATCAATGACTGCAGGCCTTCTATAAAGTTCTCGTTCTTCCAGATCAAAATGACCAACTTCTGAACCTAGTAAATGCCTGACGAACTCTTCGCTATGACAGCATCTCCATAAATAGCTCATATCTTTTTTTACTATTTTTTTTTCCATTTCCAGAAATAACAAAGCATCAAATGACGAAAATGCATTTTACCCCGTTTTTACTTTTGATGAAAAAAACATTTAAAATTCACAATCCACACACGAATCGTACACAAAGACGCGCTAAAATGTGACCTTTCAGAATATGCATGATATGTCATAAATTACATGTCATAAATTACATGTCATAAATTACATAGCATAAATTACATGGCATAAATTTCAGTTACGAAATCACATTTTCAAACGCCACTTATTAAAAATAAGCTACACACATTTGTCTCAACCCAATATTTTCTATTAAACATGCTTGTGCACAGAAACGACTTCGTATTTCGTCTATTTTTTTCTATTTACCTCCTTCTCTTCGCTCACTCACTCACTCTGACATATTGTGCTTCTACCTACCGAACTCTCTCGCAGAAAATGACTGACGCCATACGCAAAAGGTTATCTTATTCTATCTGCGAAGATACCATATGCCTTCCAATTCTATACGTGTTCACATTTTATAAGCCCCCCGCTGGCTCAACTTGAATATTATCTCTCGAACTCTGCCGTGTCATCCACTGTTAGCTTATGCAGGAGAACAAATCTAGTACCACGTGATCGCAGATATGCTCAGTTTGGGCGACCTTTGAGATGCACATCTGTCATGAAGTTCCTTCTGAACAATCAGGTAAAGACTACGTTTCAAATGCCGAATTCAAGGACAAATGGCGTTAGACAGTCTTTCAAAAATTGTCCTCTGGGGATGTTTTTAATAAACAAAGAAAACAATACTACTACTAATAATAATAATGACACGTTGCCAAAATCATTCATTGGAAGTTAGAGGTGGGGGTCAGCCAGAAAAGGAATAGTAAACCCTTAAACCTGAAAAAAGTCTTTGAATAAAAAAAAAACATACAAGATTGTGTAGAATTTGTCAATACAAACAAGAAATTGGGACACAAGCAAACTGGTTATATTAGTTGAAGATAAAATAGAAAAAGAAAAGTTAATTGACCCACCGTATGTCCTTTTGATATAAGGATAGAGTAAACAGAATAAACGAAAGTAGTCAATTATAATCCATTAAAGTTTGAAGTTGCAAGGCTTTAGAAATTGAAGCTTACAATAATACCAATTAGAATTAGTTCAATTGGTTTGGTGACTGACAAAATAGTGACATGGATAAAGAAAATTGACATTGATTGTTCAGAGGTACTGTTACAGAAAGGAAGCCCGTTAGAATAAAAATTATCCGGAAAGGATGAACACTTAGAGGAAAATTGTATGATACCTAAACCTGCTTTGCCGTGGTAAGCTATCCATGCATTAATTTCCAGATATTAAATTCTTATCTGAGAAGATACTGAAATAATGTAAACACTTTAGCTATCCCTGTGGTGCCATATAGTTTCGACTACAGCTGACATTTAGCGAATGGATGTCAAAACGAGAAAGCTTCTCACGAGCCATCGCATATACCTTCGTAAGACTGATGTTGATCGTCTGTATGTGCCCAGATCCGAAGGGGGAAGAGGATTAGTTCAACTAAACCTGTCTCACAACACCACAACAATCGGTCTTCAAAGATACGTGGAAACTACAGAAAATTGGATGATGATCTGTGTCAAAGGACAGCAAAAAAATAAGAAACTTTATTCAGTAATAAAGGAAGCCAACAAATTGAAAAGGGAATTTTAAGTGGGTGAAGAAATGAAAATAAACTATAATACACTTAAGGCAGTGGCAAAGGATCTAAAAAATAAAATAAAAGCAAAAGCAAATACAATTTACCAAATGCAGAAACGATGCCAAGATAAGCATCTTCATGGTCAATGCTTTACCCGTGCCAAAAAAAAAACCCACCCATCAGTGGTTACGTATTGCAGGGTTAAAAGCTGAAACCAATTTTTGTATTCTTTCTGCACAAGACCAAATCTTAGCTTACTAGAAATTACCAAGCACAATCACTGAAAAATTGTGTTGACCCTTAATGAAGATTCTGTGATAAATATCCAGAAACAATTGACCATCTTGTCTCAGTTTGCACAGTGTTGACACCAAATGAATATAAAACTCGACATGATAGAGAGGGCCAACATCTGCACTGAAAAATATGCCGCTTTTACGTGAAAGAAACTGCAAGAAACTTGCATTAACATCACCCAAACCCGGTTACAGAAATAGGACCTGTAATAATGTTATGGCACTTTACAATAAACACAGACAAAAATGATCAGTGGAAAATGTCATGAAGCCATTTCTGACCTTAGGTCTCTGGTTGGGACCCAGAAGGAAATGTGCATACAACAGAAGTCAAAGGAAATAATAATAATAATACTCAACCAAAGGATTACTAAAGTATTTGATTAATTGCCCCATCATGTTACTTACACCCCAGTATCATTCTATTCACATTGGCTACGTTTCATTGATTACTACTACAAACGTTTTTATCAGACATGAGGCGTTTGTACAAAGACAAATATCTTTATATTTTTTATACTTGTATGCAGTTTTTTAAGTATAACTTGAAGACAGACATAATATCGAAACATTATTAAACATTGTTAAACACTGTGCCATTTTTCTATTCTTAATTCACGCTCTTCTCTAAGTATTGCAAAATATTGGAAGAGTTACGTCAGTCATTTTGTTCATTAATAATAATAATAATAATATCAAAAGCAAAAAAAGAAATAGTTTGCACACTGATTGACATGAGTGTACCAAGTGACAAAAATATCTGCGATCGTTTTTGAAAAACTATACAAAGGAGGTGAAAATAGAAAAAATGTAGCACTGAAAAATTAAAACTGTTTCTGTTGTGTTTGGAACTTTGTGTCTGATAAAGAAAGGAACTCAATAACAAATCAGCACCATCTTTTCAGAAAATGATAAAAATGTTCTCACAGTCACACCCCATATCCGACGAAGAGATTTGCCCATTAAAATGTTTTTGCTAACATCTGTCTTTTGTTTAAACAAATGGAAACAACAGAAATCCCATCCTTCCCTTTTGTTCTAGGTTAAAGGTTATGACCCGGATATGGGAGTATAAGATAAATGAAAATCAAAAATCTTTTAATTTTAAATAATGCAGATTGAGTACCCTTTATCCGAAATTCCAAGATGCAACAGTTTTTCAGGTACTGACATAACTTGCCATAAATGGAATATTTCAAGAAAGTTCTTAGATGATGTGCAGCTGTTGTAAATGACCTCGTCTGATCGGTGTGGGGGTTCCCCAACCCAGCTACGTAGCTTACATTGGCGCCAGTTTTTGTTAGCGATCGTCACAGCAACACCTTCGTTCTTGGATTATTTACCTGGTGTTTTGTGTTCAGTAAAGATATTATTGAAACTGTCAAAAAATCCTGCAGATACCTCCACATGGGTAGTGAAAAAAGCATTTATGTTTATCAATATCACAGAAAGTCAAACTGTCGGTAAAACTAGACACAGGGGTGTAAATGTGAAGCGTGTGACCGAGGAGTTTGGCGTGGTAACAACCACCATATTCGCTTTAAAGAAACAGAAGAAGAAATTGTTAAAGTTTTATACTGAAAGTGATGAACAGAAATTAATGAAAAATAAAATAAAAAACACCACACAGAGCAAAAGATGATGATCTCGATCGTGTATTGACGGAATGGATTCGTCAGCATCCGTATAAACATATGTCACTTATTTCAAACTACCTTCAAGGTTTATCTATAAACTTTGTTATGAAATGTAAAGGGATATAGTATTTATGCTTAGGTTCCATTCCCAAGCTGTGCTATTTTATAGATGCTATATACAAATTAAATAGCCTGTATTCTAAAATCCGAAAAAAAATCTGAAAACTGAAGCACTTCCTGTCCTGAGAATTTCGGATAAAGAATTCTAAACCTGTAATAATAATAATCACCGAGACGAAGAACTACCTGTAAGCCCGCTGGGAATTAAAGACCCCTACTCTTTGGTCAGGCATCTCTTAGGGGAGATGGCCTCTAAGAACCTTCAATGGTAATCTATTGTTGGAATCACGATACACCTTAACTGATGAGAATGTCACTGTAAAAAAGAAGTTAAAATTTTTATATCATCGAATGTATTTCATTATGAAGAGACCTATTATAAATGTATGGGATCAGGGCAGGCTTGTACTGCATATGGAAAGAATGTGCAGGTATTCGAGCGCCTTTCCCCGGTGCAGGAGTAACGCGGAGTGAAGTGGGGTGGGGTGGGGGTGGTAATTGAGTTTGCCCAATGATACAAGAACTCTAAATAAATGTAAGTAGGAATTGAAATATGACCATCATCACCCATCTAAGAGCCGCAGAGATCTTAAAGAAGTTTAGCTTTCAATTGGTTTATTTATCAGATAATGAAGTAGATAGACTCCTCCCAAATCCTTTTCTTTTCCCGCCCACACAAAATACTTATTCTTGTTTACAAGTCTACATCATTACTACGTCGCGTATAGAGCAAGATATTTAAATGAAGAAAAATGCAACCCCGGACATTTATCATATCGAGATTGATTACCATTTGTGTAAGCTACGCCCCTGACATCAACGGTCAGTCTAGAGTAAACACCAGCTTTGACATACTAGATATCGAGTTTCTACCCGCATTTGAGGAGACGCTCCGTTAATTTTAAACAGTATTTATTTCGTCTACCCGTTTGCCTAGCCGAGAAAACTTAATAAAGAACCTTCTTTCTCCAGTACGTAAACCGATAAACGAAATAAATACTGTTTAAAATAAACGGAGCGTCTACTCAAATACGGGTATCCACTAAAACGTAACGTTTGAAGTAATATAGATATCGATTTGTATCCCATTTCTTAAGGCCGTGGCACAACACGGTCTTCCAAAAAATATTACCTAGGAATTGAAATTCATCTTTTTGGTCCCAATTTATTTCAGCTTTAAAAAAACAATAACTACAAGCGGCTGTGTAATAGGGTCATAAATAAGAGTAAGTCTTCTATATCTCCTCTCTTTACTCGATTTGAGAATTTAGCATCTGCTGATAAAGCAGAATCTTTTGATCCTTAATTCTCTTCAAATTCTATTCTTGACTAATCTGGATTATCTTGGCCTGACTTTCCACTTAGAAACGAGTCTCTTTTGAGCAATATGCATATAACTCCGTACATGATTTCTGCTATCATTTCTAAACTAGATCCTCACAAAACATGTAAACTTGATGGCATCCCTGCAATAGTTCTTAAGAAATGTTCTCCTGAATTGTCTCCTGTTCGCTCCAACCTCTACAATAAAATGCTTTACTGCTTCTTGGTTTCCTGCGTGTTGGAAATCTTCTTCTGTAGTTCCATTCTTTAAGAATTCAGGCAAACCATCTGATCCTTGTATCGGTTTATTACATCTACTTCTTTTTGGCAAAGCACTAGAGGTTCTAATTAACTCTGAATTGGTTAAGCATCTCATATCGCAGGGTTTCATTTCAGATAAGCAATATGACTTTCTCTTCTCTAGCTAAAAATACTATTAAAGAGAGAGGACAATAAAAGAACAAAAATTTAGAATACAGAAGATAATGATTGGCATTATATATAAATTTTTGAAGGTTAAAGCTGACTGAGAAGCCAGAAGCTGGAAGAGAGTCCCACAAGCAAAAGAAGAAACTGTTAGCATAGAACTTATGGGTACATCTAACTATTTCAACGGTAAAATGATGAGACCTTTCTGCCAATCTAGTACTGCACTTCAATTCGTAAAGTCTGAGCACCATAGAGGAAAGTTCATTAGAACAATCACCATGAAAGTATTTATAGAAAAGGCACATGAAACTACGTTATGGCGATGGGAAACTGATTGAAGCCGAGATGCCAGGTCAGGACCAATAACATTGCAGATTCTTCTTTGGATTTCATGAAGAATCTCTAAATATATAGCAGGTACGCCAAACTAGATGTGACAGCAGAACAAATGGTAGTCTTATAAATATGTAAGAAAGATTATGTCGCGAAAATTGTGTGCTACGACGCATTGAAGCAATTGCTCTGGCTGCAAATTTTGTAATTGACTCAATATAATCTTCCCACTTCATGTCTTGCAAATGAATTTCGCTTACCCCAACAAAAAGACATATGTGTGAATATGTATATACATGTATCGACAGCAAATTAAACATTTGCTTAATGGGTTCGATAATCATTGGTTCCCCTTATATTATAGCCTTGTGTCAGACTAAGCTTAGAAAATATTTTGTCAGAGACGAAAGTTGAGCTAGCATCTCTCAAATGATTTGTTGTTGACTTGTTCCCTACAAAGAGTAGCATTTATGTAAATATTTACTCACGATCAACCAAGTCTAACACAAGGTCATATTTCTAGAGCACCCAAACAGGATCAAGTATAGCAGTAAAAAGCTTGGCAATTGAAGGGATGAAGAAAGTGGATCCAACAGGGTTTCAATCCTTGGAAGGAATTCAAGCTTCAATTTAAAAACTTCTACACAATTTGCGTACATATTTATTTTTTTAGAGCACAAGAGATAAAAAAAATATGGATAAGGTATGAGAACTGGGGTACATGCCTCTCCGTAGAACACTATTAAGAAATTATATAGATGCTCAGAAACTGGGCGGAGGATGAAAAATATAAATTACAGCAAATTAAATTGCTTGGGCATCTACTCTTAATAGCCGAAAATTATTTTTTTCCACACTCTCGTACGAGGTCCCAGACTGAATTCTTTTTCTCTGGAAATTTTGGAGAACGTGGAAAGAAAATTATCAGTAACGTCCAAAGCCCTTTTTAGATTACTGAAGAATGCTTGCGAATACACACACACACACACACACATACAAACACACACACACACACACACACACACACACACACACACACACACACACACACACACACTAGGGTCACTCCGAAAGTATTGCCTCAGATATCTCATTCCGAATAAGGAAACCAAACAGTGGATGTGAGCAAATTTAGGCACGGATAATGCATTTCAGCAGATGCGCGACAAGTGACATGCTGGGCCGCCCTGGTTAGTTGTCAACAGAGAAAATGAGGGGCACTTGTTCATCGCCGGGGAAAATAGATCGACAACGTGTAAAATAGTGTTTCTGTTGCTGAAAATTTGCTCTCCCCAACGCTATGATTTGACCACTTCTGCAATCTCTGTGAAAACAAATTGGAGACCTTACTTTCAGATCGAAGCGTCCATAAGATGTATATATATATATATATATATATAGAGAGAGAGAGAGAGAGAGAGAGAGAGAGAGAGAGAGGGAGAGAGAGAGAGAGAGAGGGAGAGAGAGAGAGAGTTAGATAAGTCAAACGACCAGATATAATCAAACTAATACGCGCGTGCTGGCGTGCAAACACAGGCAAGCAAACAATCAACAAATTTATTCATGAGGTGTAAATATAACAGTGCTCGATGTGGTTAAACAGCGCAAAGATATATAGTAATAAGTATATATATATATACATATAGCTACGTTTGGGTGTGCAACTTAAGTTTCGCTTGTTTTCCAGCTCATCGGGCACAAAGTATATCTTATGTTTTTATAAAAATACAGATCTGTGTATTTTTATAAAAACATAAGATATACTTTGTACCGATGAACTGGAAAACAAGCGAAACTTAAGTTGCACACCAAAACGTAGCTATATGTATATGTATACTTATATATATATATATAGGATACGATGTGTATAAAAAAGAAAATGTATGTATAAATTCAGTAGTTTGACCGTTGTAAATGACGTCACTTTCAGATAAGTCATAATTTGCTAAACTTGCAAGACTAATAACACGCAATTTTCGATAACGACTGACAGTCGAAAGTACACGAAAGTACACGGATGGATGCAATAAATGAACTTTGTAAAGGTAAAACTACTTAGTCGAAAGTTAGAAAAATTAAATGAAAATGCTTGACACACAGACCTTTTTAGTACTGTTTAATAAAACTTGTTCGATATATATATATATATATATATATATATATATATATATATATATATATATATATATATATATATATATATTGTAGCCTGGTTTTAGAAGCGAAGTTTGGGAGGGTCTGTAACAAGCATTCAGGTGGTTAGTGAGGCCTACACAAGAGAAGCGTATTTTCCGTAACGACTACAGGAGGATGGCAATCCATACCACTTGACCAACCCACATCAAGTGAGTCGTTTTTAACATAGTCTCAGCACTTATTACCCTGAAAAAGTCTCGTACCTCCAACTCACCGGTGCAATACAATTATTCGTGTTTCCAAATTTCCAATTTCGTCATCTTATGCTCATTTGAAGCAGTCAGGACAAATATCTAATGAACACTTGGTCCCGTATAGAGACTGCTTGGTGGCTGAAGTCGTTGCGTATTCCCTACAATTATCGAGTCCAAATAAAGACTTTACATATTTACTTGGAATATTGACTCAACATTATATACCTTTCTTAATGTAAGGTTAATATAGAACTTTTCATATAGAATTTTAGATGATGAAATCATGCATCGGATTGCTAAGTCTACCAGTGCTTTCGGCAAACTTCGCCATTGGTTGTGGAATGAGCGGGGTATTCGACTAGATACGAAAATTCGGGTTTACAAAGCTGTTGCCCCTGCCATTCTTTTGTACGGCTCAGAGTCGTGGACTCCATACAAGTACCATATACGCCAGTTGGATGTTTTCCATAAAAGCTGTCTGCGTGCCATATATGAAGTTAACATTCAAGATAGGACGTCTAACGTAGACTTGTTTAACAGGTGTAATATTGGAGGAATCGAGACTTTTCTCATACAGTCTCAGTTACGATGGTCTGGTCATGTCTCGGGAATGTCTGATTACAGGATACCCAAGATCCTAAAGTACAGTCAGTTAGCTCAGGGCTACAGGAATATAGGATGCCCGTGGCTAAGATACAAAAATAAACTGAAGAGCAACTTGTCAGCTGTCAATATACCTCATAAGACCCTCGAGCGCTTAGACTTGAAGCGAGTAGAATGGAGATCAACGTTTTTAGTGGACTCAGCAATTTACAATCAGTTTGTCTGAATCGTCATCAAGATCTAAAAGGTCAGCCAATCTAACACTGATCTCATCCCCTAATCCTCACTTTTGCTCCATATGCAGCCTCCTTTGTAAGTCACTAGCGGGTCTTAAGTGCCACTTAAGATTATCTCACAAAATTTCATAACTGAATCAATTAAGTTGTCATATACATCGAAACCGACGGGAGAGTCCATTATATATATATATATATATATATATATATATATATATATATATATATATATATATATATATATATATATATATATATTCTAATGTGATAAATTCACGAAATTTTGTTGTTATTTATGGTTTAGAGTTTTAGTGGCATAGACTTCAATTTAATACAATTTGTAGAATAAAATGTCTTAGTGTTTTTCCACAGAATTTAAGGTTCTGAATTTACGTACTGCGGATCTTATCGTAAATTTATTAGAATGTGCAGCTTAAATTCTGTGGAAAAATTCTAAGACATTTTTCTCTACAAATTGGATTAAACTTAAGTGCATACCACATTAACAGAAACACACACACACACACACACATATATATATATATATATATATATATATATATATATATATATATATATATATATATAATCTCTTCTTCGGATATATTATTCTATAAGGAAATAAGTAACATTAGACTAACTCTAATCATCAATAACGTCCCTAACAGCGACGTCTACGAACAAAAATTAGCCTTAACGAAATTCAGATAAATAACGCAGAACAGAACCCTGATGCACACAAAAATAAACTCACGATAAAAATAAACCCACCATAAACTTATTCTACCATAACCAGATTCACCCTAATTATAAACAGGATGAAAAAGCAATTAAAAACGTAATTCGCCGATACATATTACTCAACGGTCATAATATATTTATCATATACTATAAAAAGTCTAAAAACATTTAATTATTACCAACAACACGGTACCCCAAAAATCCCCCTTATGAAAAACTAAATTTATCTATGAATTCCTTTGCCCTCATGTAACTACCAACATAAGACAAATATTAGTGGATAATGCCAAAATACTCAAAGGAAGACTCAAAAACCTAGACGCAATTATTATACAAAATGAACAGCCCACATTATATAAAATATCATTCATCGCAGGAGATGCTATATTATATATATTTAATGTGCACACACACACACACACGCACACACACACACACACACACACACACATATATATATATATATATATATATATATATATGCAGAAATATAGTCTTAAAGTGTGCTATATTTATGGGGTAAAGTGCTCAATATCAGAGATAGAGCGTGTGTAAATATAAAAGTGGACATGGAAGTCAGCACTTAGAGGCGACAGTCTGTTTCATGCTAGGGCAATCGCCTGACGATTGCCCTAGCATGAAACAGACTGTCGCCTCTAAGTGCTGACTTCCATGTCCACTTTTATATTTATATATCTATATATATATATATATATATATATATATATATATATATATATATATATATATGTGTGTGTGTGTGTGTGTGTGTGTGTTTACATTTGTAAAAACAATACGCTAGATTTAGTTGTGTAACTCTACCGAGTGAAGATAGCTCTGACTGACACAAAATTAGTTGTGTTTCAATCCTGGCTTGAGGCATTCGAAAGTCTAGTCACACTGAGGAGCTGTGATACAGCGAAACAGTACTGTCTGTGAATGACATATATATATATATATATATATATATATATATATATATATATATATATATATAAAGTATATATAGGCAGTAGGTATTCATCCAAACAAGATTGCTTAAAAAGAACCGACAAGATCTGTCTGTTTAATTTCTCATGCATTTTTAGTTTTCGAATTAGGTGTTGGGAATTAACCTGTCACTCGACGAAAGTCATTTACAATCCAGGGAGCAATATCGACCAGCATAACATGAACGACTAAAATACAACTGTCAACATAAGACAAATATTAGTGGATAATGCCAAAATACTCTACAGAATTCAATGCAAGGAAAAGTCATAAAAAAGGCCCAAATCAAATAAAATATCATTTAACATCGGAGACGGCAACTTGAAATGCCTATGATATGTTTAATATATATATATATATATATATATATATATATATATATATATATATATATATATATATATATATATATATATATATACAGGTCCCCTCTCGTAGGTTGAGCACTTTTGTAAGAAAGGGAATTTGTCTTCTGCTACTAATTAACGCTAAAAAGCTCTTCGCTATGAAATGAGCACTCTGGTATCAGGTAATGCTTATATCTCGTATATAATGCATTGAAAATGTGCGCGTTGTGTGTGTGTGCTTGGATTGCATTTGTTTAAGCTCGCTTCTTTTATATGAAACTTGAATTCGGGCAGGCAAATGAAAGGTCAAGTAAAATACATTTTCTTATTATTTATACATTGCTCTGTATCTTTTTATATTTTACATTTTGCAGCTTTTTTCGTAATATCATCTTTTGTTGATTTTGTACACTCGCTCTTTCTCTCTGATTATATATATATATATATATATATATATATATATATATATATATATATATATATATATATATATATATATATATTAATCCGAAATATTTTTGTCACGTTAAACGTTATTTTTAGTGGATACTCGTTTTCTCGAATATTTAAGCCGAGAATAAATAAATATACTGTTTAATAAATAAATGTCTACTCAAATGTGAATATCACTAACAATAACGTTTAAAGTGATACAAATCTGTCGCATTAATAAATGAAAATTACTTCTTTAGAAAATTAGTTTGTTTACATTTGGATACGAAACTGATCAGATGACGAGAAGGATTTCACTTAAAGACACTGTTGAGACGTTGCTTTATCGGCCCACATTAATATTCAATATGATGGCCTTTCATCTTGATAACTTGCTTCAATTGTTTTCTAAAGTTTTTGATAAGATTTGAACAAGTCTTTTCTGGGATTTTATCCCATTTTTCAAAGGTTACACACTCTAATTCCTGAAGATTTTTTGGTGACAGACAATTTATTCGAACTTTCAATTCTTGCCATAGATTTTCAATAGTATTGAAGGTCATGGCAGAACTTTAATCTTTGTTTGAAGCCAAGCAGTCACTGATTTAGATGTATGTTTGGGGTCATTGTCTTGCTGGAAAGTAAATCGCCGACAGATGAAGATTTCGCTCTGATAGTTGTAGATTTTCATCCAGAATTTCGATATAGTCTGCAGATTTCATTATTTCTCTTATTGCAATGAATTGTCCAGGCCCCCTTGAGCTAAAACAACCCCAAAGCATCATCGAGCCGCCTCCATGTTTTAATGTTGCCACTGTGTTCTTTGGAAAGAAAGCCTCACCTTTCTTTCGTCAAATCATCTGTACATTATTATGTCCAAAAAGCTCAATTTTTGTTTCATCACACCATAGTATTCATTCATAAAAACAATTTTCTTTGTCAAAGAACGTTTAGGCAAAATTAAGCCGAGCAACAATGTGACATGGATGTGAAGAGGGGTTCGTCGTGGTTTCCATACAACCGATTTCTATTTAAACAACATTGTATTGTGTATATATATATATATATATATATATATATATATATATAAAAATTTACAAACTTTTTGAGAGGCTAAAAGTGAAATCGGTTAAAGTAAAACGATTTTTTTCTCACTGACGCAAATGTAAGTAAAACAATTTGAATTTAAATAATTCTCAGTAAATATGCATATATTATAAATATTAGATAAAAATATATAAAAACATTCGGTGTTTTTCCAAATTTTATTATTTTTTCTTTCTCTCTCACTCTCTCTCTCTCTATCTCTCTCTCCCTTTCTCTCTCTCTTATATATATATATATATATATATATATATATATATATATATATATATATATTTGGTTTGGTTTGTTTTATGGCATATCAACCTCAGTGGGTCATTTAATGCCGATAAAATCTTTGTTGCTGGTAATATTTTTTTCCTTCATAAATATATTTTTGTTAATATTTTTTCTTCAAAATTTTATTGCTGGCAATAGTTGTTTTTACAAAAAGTATTTCTGTTATTAAAATCTATTTTTACACTTTCATAGTGCTTTGACCCCAGTTTGGGGGTTAAGTATTTGCCCATAGCTGGGACCCTAACAGTTGCTACCACCTCGGGTCAGGGTGAACCTGGAAACACCAGCAATTAAGAGGTGCTTCCATGCTCCTCAAAACCTCCTGATCAGAGGCCTTGCCGTTGGACGTAGTTTATCGTCTTATATATATATATATATATATATATATATATATATATATATATATATATATATATTAGATAATGGATCAACATCAGGTACCTTATTAACTAAGAAGTTTAAGATATCTAGTAATAACTTTACTCATTAAGGACCGAAATCACACACATTAGTCTGTGAAACTAGCGTGATAACTGTTGCTGAACAAGTAGAGACACACGCGCATAAAATCTCTTGTAGTCTACACGATGATATCTTAAACTGTATACGTCTATCATTACAAAATAACGTACGTGCTCATTTGTTTGTAGTTACTCGGCTGTGCAGGTTAAGGTCTGCCTTCGTAAGACGGGAGCATGTGTCGGCGAATACCATGCCTAATTCCCGACACACCTCTCTTTCTCTAGAGTGCGTAGGTCGTGTATCACAGCTTTTATTTCACAATTCCTCCTTTTATCCTCTGTTTTTGCCAAGTAACTACCAAGGAAGAATCTTGGAGAATCTGCGCTCAGATTCAATTGCATCCAAGCAGACACGCGTATTGCAAGTGCTCTAAACGAAGAAGATTTACCTGCAATTTGCAAACCGACGCTTCGTATAAATAAAGAGGAATTCCCATCCCAACTCCTCAACTTGTTTGTTTTCAACTCTTTAGGTTTCATAATTTTTGTCTACATTTCTGAGACGAGTTTTCTTTCTTTACATTATTTGAAACCAGACTATATATCCTCATCTTTGTTGTTTCGATCATAACGTTTCGTCCGATATGCTCTCCGGCTTTCTTCAGAGTAACTTTCAGGAAATTTCAAAATGATCTCTATATTTAGACTCAGACTCAGGACTAATAAGAAACAATATTAATGGATAATTAACCAAGACAAAGAATCCCTAAACATTGATGGCGAAATAAGTACATTCTAACCCTGTCATATAAATAAAGCATTCAGTTCGATATTTGGTGAAGGTTCGAGAAACAGCTGAAGAAGGACGATAGGCGCAATGACTGAAACGTGATATAAGAACACAAATGAGAACAATAATTCAACTGTAAATATCTCATTATTTCTTCTACAAAATTCCTAATATATTCAACAATTATTTTTCATATTGGTCAACCGCTTATGGCTATAAGTTTTACGAACCTGAACTCTGTCTGTCAAAAACTTCATTTTATTAGGTACTCAGCAGGGATCGAACTCATTGCATTGTTAATACCTTTGATCTTTTTTTCCGAGTTTTTTTTCATCATCTTGGTTAAACAATTGTTAGAATTTGATTTAAATAGTGGAACTAGTCAAACACAGAGATTTTTTTTTTTTTTGTATCGTTGATTAAAAAAAATGCTTTTCTTTATCGGTTAGAACTTTTTGTAAAAAAAAATCCAGAGGAAGAATGTTGAAAAGAGATGGATAAAATAAAGAGGAATATATGTGTATTGGGGTCTAAAAAGGCTTGAGTGATAAGCAGTAATCTATTTTGGTTAAGAAGATTTCGAAGTATTTAGGTTATATAAAAATACAACACCTCTTTCTATGAGTGTGTGTGTGTCTCTCTCTCACGCATACATACACTGACATATGTAGATAAAAAGAAAGAGAACAGAGACATACGTATATAGAGAGAAGCAGAGACAAAAAAAGAGAGGGAGACAGGCACAGAGCTTGGCAAACAGAGATAGAGAAAGAGACAAACACACACACACACACACACATACACACACACACATATATATATATATATATATATATATATATATATATATATATATATATATATATATATATAAATCAAATAGTAGAAAAAGGACTTATGATATTTGAAGCAATAGTCATACAACAAAAACAAAAAAACACATTTCATATCTGTCACAGCAACGTTTGCCTACGTCACAACACTCTTTGCCTACGTCACAATACTCACTCGTTCTACTAAGCTAACCATTTATCTCATGATGATTTATGTAAGAAAGTCGAAAGCTTCGACCATATTTCTTGTAGTTTTCTTCCGAAATGAACTTAGGACAATTTCTGACAGATTTAAAAGTTGATCTTTAATCGACATAAAATGTTTGTTATCATTAATATTTACCCTTAAAGAATATTTGCTGCCCACACACACACACACACACACACACACACACACACACACACACACACACACACACATATATATATATATATATATATAGAGAGAGAGAGAGAGAGAGAGAGAGAGAAAGAGAGATAGCTCGATCGTTGATTAACACAACAGTGTTGTTTATTCATAAAAAAATAATGAGTTGAATTTTATTCGTTTGTGATTATAGACACACATCCGGTTCTTTTTGTGAGTCTCTGGGGGAAAACAATCCAATCGACAGTCATTTTTCTGCCATTGACAAGAAAGCTATTTTCACTCACTGCAATGCCTCTACAGGATTCGATCTTTAAAAGACAAAGAAGGGCGTCATTTCTATAACGAGTGACCGCTTTCAAGATCTATATAAAAAGTCAATAAAGAAAGGTAAAAAGAAAAAAAAACTCTGCTTGACTGATTGATTGAAGTAACCGTGTTTGAAGTAACTGTGTGTTTCCCACTATCATCATGTACGATCAAGTACTCAAAAAATCTAAATATGAGTTACAGGTGAAAAAACTGATTTTCCATTTTCATCTGAAAGGATTCAGGTAGTATATAAAGGAATTCATGCTTTATATGCAATTCAAACATAACAGATTCGTCATTTTGTTTAGCTAGACTGAATTATAACAACGCCCAGATAAATACACAATTTTCTCATCTTATAAATGATTTGTATAAGTTATTGTTTTGTTATTTGAATAAGACGGGTCGTACAGCGGTCATCAGCGATGTGAATGGAATCGGCTAAACGAGTTCAAATTTCAGCAAAGTCAGTTGCATTCACCAGCATAAATCCAACCCTTCTATCCCCACCGGCTACGGATTAAATAGCAGAGTAGACTGAATTCTCTAATCTTGGGTGACAACCCAACATAGGAGAAGGAAAATTGAATTTGGACTTACATGTGAAGTGAAGGACATTCTTTGCATCGAAGACTGGTCTGACACATCACTGCAACTGATCCTTTACCAATCGTCGCCTCTGGATATTAGGGAGGGTGATGACAGGGTGGGTATGGGGCTGAATAACACCGATCCACGCATCATCATTATTTATTACTTCGTTATGTATATAAGACGTTAATTTATAATGTTTTTAATCAATTCATCTCAAGCAAGGTGACAACGCCACTAAAACGCTGGGAGTGAAAGAGAATGAGAATACTTTAGAAGGAACTAGAAACCCAATCCTAAGCAGAAAACAAGATATAAGACTCTACTCCTTTTCAAAAGACCGGAGAGGAGTGTGAACCGGACAATAGGTGAACCTATCTATCTACTCCTATTTTTATTAATAATTACTAATAATAATATAATAGAATAGAATTATTAATTATTTCGAAAAGGAAGCATTATTTCATTAAATAGATGGTCAATAATTATTTCATTATTTTTTGAAGAGATGACTGGTGACCAACTCAGTCAGTGAATAGATCCCCAAGGACTCTTGACAATGTTCGATGAGCAGAGTCAAATGTAAAAAGACCCAATTTCGTGCTATGGTATCACTATCAAGAATAAGAAATAAACAAAGGAAGTCACTCCATCTTGTTTAGTTATTACATTTTTTTCTTCCTCATTATTTCAAGATTTCCTTAAATTTTTATGGGATTTTTATCCGGAAGCAAATGCCCAGGTACTTCAAGATAATAATTATTTGGCTTAAATGAAGAATAAACGGTTACATATTTTTTTTAATTTATTTCAATTTTTGTTCTCAAATGTAGATAACCGTTTGTTTGTTAGAAACATTTTCTGGCACGATACAGTTGGGTCAACTTGTCGTGCCAGAAAATCCTTCTCGTCAGAGTCCATCTTGCACATTTACAAATCTATCAATCGTCCGTGCATTGAATACTTCTGCTTTATCTGGTCTGGTGCTCCTGCTATTCATCTGGGATTCTTGACAAGGATCTGCAATGTAATAGACCCTCACTTGGCATCTAGACTTCAGTCACTTTCTCACCGACGTGACATAGCTTCCCTCTGTCTTTTCTACAAATATTTTCATGGTTAGTGGTCCAACAAGCCTTTTTTCCCTTGTGACCTGACTACATGAATTTAACATGAATCTACTAGATTGACACCTAGGTCCCACCTTTCTATTGTTGAAATAGTTAAATGTAATCGCAACTTCTACTCCAACAATTTCATTTCTCGCACTTTCCGCCTGTGGAACTCCCTTCCGTTTACTTACTTCCTTGATAACTACAATCTTTAAAAACGTAAATGCAACGTCAATCGCCATTTTCTGTGTTCTTGAATCCCGTTCATCTTTTATCCTTTCCTCAATCCTCCCCTATACTCGTTCTTTTCTCTCACTTTCACTCCCTGTAACCTCCTGCGTACTAGTAGCATCCCCGCCTTGCTTGGGGTGAAATGATTAAAAAGAAAACTTTTTGTAACTAACCAAGAACTCTGTTTACATACGCAAAACTGCTGAGTCCAATAGCTGTAAAATCAGGGATCTATTTTTCACTGTATCGATATTATAAACAGGACCCCCATTCACGGTCCAAGAAATGTCTAAAGAACGCTAATCAACGAAAAGTATTGCCCAAAACTGTGTTTCCTATTTTTTACGAGTGGACCAATCTATTTAAGTAGTGTCATGAGAACGATTCCTAATTATATCCTTTTTTCTCTATTTAGTTTAATCATCACTTCATTACTGGGATTATCCATTCGTTTATTATCTACATAAACATTATTTCATTATTTAGATACATCAATATATGTTTCTGTATAGAATAGTGTAATGATTTATATAAAGTGTTGTATAATTCCATCCCAATGCGTTATTAAATTATCAATTCATAATTTGCATGAAACATTCCTTCATCATTTCACTAATGCTAGTAAATTAAAAAGTTCACTATTTCAACAAAAAATAAATAAATAAATAAATAAACCTAAAAGTTGACCAACCATTTTGGATTGCTATAACGAAATAAAAACAAAAAGATAAGTGAAGAAAAGAAAGAAATAAAATAGGCTAAATGTTTATCATTCCAAAATGGAGGTGAAAAAAATATGTGAACCAATCAGAAATCAAGAAACAATTTTGAAGTGAATTCCTTGTCACGAAAAAAGTGTAAAGACAAAAGCCAACAAAAAGTCGATGCAATTTTCGTCCGTTCTCCCATGCCCTAAATTTTCGGACAGCTAAAAATCCCACAGATAATTGAAATGATTTCTGCTATCAAAAGATACATACATACTTACATAGACACACTTACATAAGGACTCTTTTCCCTTCTCTCTTTCTCTCTATTATATGTTAAAGGACTTAAGATTTTCAACACAACTTTCTCATAGGAACAGATGAACTCTGTGAATATTGTATATTTTATTTTAAGAGATATAAAATTTTATCAGTACATGCAAAATATATTTTTGTAATAATTAGCTTTGCATGCATTTTAAAAGGCCATGAATTTGTGTATATTTGCATTTAGAAAGTTATCCGATGATAACCAATTGTAAACATATAACAACCTAAGTAAACTCCTACTTTGGCAACTTCCAAGAAATAATGCATTTTTTTAATATATATATAAAACATTATATACTTCCTCATTTAGATGAAAAATTACTTTGATATTTAGAAAAAGCATTACTTTTTCTTTACAATAAGTATTACTTAATTATTTATATAAAAACGACTTCATTTTTATGAAGCATTATTGCATAATTTCTATAAATGATTCCTTCCATTAATTCACTTTTTATTATTTAGAATTTTTTTATTTGCCAAGATAAAATATTAACTAATATGAAAATTATTAAGCGTCATTTTATTTAAAAGGAACGATTATTTCATTGCATCATGAAACCTTGCTTTGTCTACGTAAATGTTTTATTGACAGAGTTAATGTTCCGCGTCTAAACGATGATTTATCTAAATAATGAAATCATTCATCAAAATAATTAAAAGATCGATCTAAAAATAAAATAATATTTTATTTAAATAATGAAATATTCCATCATCGAAATACCGAAAAATGTTTCCCCTAAATTAGCCGATCATGTTTCATGTAAACAACGGACGAGTGCTTTATCAAAAAATGAAATAATGGTATCACGAAATATAAAAATAAAACTTTATTTTTAAAAATGAATTTATGATGCAAATCATTACCTCCTTATTTAGATAATTAATAACTTCATAATTCAGAGCAATTATTATATAATTCTTTGTATAATGCGTTATTTCATAGTAATTTAGTTCATATATATGTATGTGTGTGTGTGTATGTGTGTGTGTGTGTGTGTGTGTGTGTTATTAGTTCAATAATTTCAAAATTCGCTACTCAGAGTTTCGTGTAATAACAATCATTCGGTAGAAATTGTTTCTGTTTGATGAATGTTACTACCTTATTTAGATAAAGAAGTAATTCATTATTTGAATAAAGCAAATGCCGGTTTAAAATTTTTACTGGACTGATAATCTCAGAAGGGAGATGGGGGTTTGGCCCCTACCTGAGAACACATTCTCTTTATTAAGACTTTCGAAATTTCTAGAACTTTCTAGAAGTCTCAAGAATTTTTGGAAAGTTTCTAAAAGTTTCAAGAATTTATAGAATGTTCTGACAACGTAAATAGCAGTATAAATACAGGCTACGTAAGCTCATTAGTTCATTTTAATTCTAGCTGTCCAAATGCAAACAAGTCGTCGCTAATAGCAGCATTCGTCATAGTTGGCAGCAAGAGTTTGCAATATTGAGCAGAGGCATTTTTCTGTCTGTGACGAATTTATCAAGACAAGATCGAAAAAGTACTCTGTGGCAACATTTGCTAAAATGTGTGAGGTCTTCAAGGCCTATTTCAGCATGCCTGCCGGGGATCAAGACAAATCCTGACCACTTCATTTCACCTGCGAACTCTGAAAAGGACTCTAGAAGGTAAGATGGAAAGTTTTGCTTATTTGGATAATGGAATTTTTAAGTGTAAAAATTTTGGGATTTTTTAATTTAACTATTTTTACTATTTTTAAATTAGTGTTATTGAAAATCAACAAATCGCGCACTGGTGTCCGCAGTATCATGAATGTTTTCTCTACTAACCACTGGCAAGTGCCAAAATAATACGGAATATTAGGGATGTTCAATATTAAAGATCCCGTATTTTCATGGCATTTGCTAAATTAATTGAGGTCCAAAATCAGAATTTTATATAACCAGCGCACGAATTTTAGAAATTTAAAAAATCAAAAAAGGTATTTTTGTAGAAATTGTCAAGAACTCTGGATGAAATATATTTGTATTTTTATTCTCACATTTTTATTTTCCACTTTTGTAGGATTGTAGAGGGAAAGATAGTGCCATGAAATTCGCAATCCCACGAATTTAGAGGGAACCAACTGACCACTGAAGCAATTGCTTCTTTTGTGTGGTGAACCCTTTCAAACGCTGAGTAAGCAAGAATGTGCCTGCTAAAATATACCCAGACCGTCTGTCATCCATCACCCCAGTGTCACACTGCTCTGAGTTCCCCGTACCCACTCCCCCAAAGAGAGAGCCGTCATCTTCAGAAGAGAACAGCAATTCAGAAGATGAAGTCATTGATCCAGATTAGAGAGGCGCAGCTGAGGAGAGAAACCCATACAACGCCGACCAAAAAGATTCCAACAACCCGATCAGAGATTTTGGTCTCACAGAGTCCAATGCTTAGCCGTTGACGTTGCGACTCAAGAAGCGGAATTTGTTAGATGAAAGTGTGGAATTTGCAGGTCAGAGAAAGCGTCACCAGTGTTTTTCAAGATTTTTCACCCGTCTAGATGGGATTTGCTTCTGCCACAATGAGACCGGTCTGTTTGAGACAAATGGAATCGCAAATGGAGTGGCCTCTCTTCATCGTCAGCTCACCCAGGAGCTTCAAAGCCGCTCTGCTTCATAACAGAAACATGTATTCATCTCTTCCCCTGGCTTATTCGGTGCAGCTCAAAGAGGAATACAGCAGTGTCAATATTTTGCTAGATGCCTTGAAATATGAAGGGTACGATTCGGAGATTATCGGAGACTTAAAAATGGTGGCCTTCTTGATGAGTCTACAGGGTGGTTTTACCAACTTTCCGTGTTATCTTTGCCTTTGGGACAGCGGGGGTACAACGACACACTACCATAGGTGGAACTGGCTACAGTAGACCGAGTTCAGTGTGAGGAGGAACAACGTTAAATGGGAGCCCCTGTTGGATACCGGACATTTTTGTTTCCTCTGCTGCACTTAAAATCAACCCTGATGAGACAATTTACCACAGCCCTAGATAAAGACTCTGCAACTTTCAAGTACCTTCAAGACATCTCCCCAAAGCTGTCTGTGGCAAAATTCAAAGCCGCTGTTTTGATCGGACCACAAATAAAGAATATCATAGAGTTCAAGGAATTCCCCAAGAAGCTCTCAAGGACGAAGAAAGAAACGTGTAACAGCTTTCTCGGAGTGTTCTGCAGCTTCCTGGTGAATCACAAGGCCGAAAACTATGTGGAGCTTGTTAGGACCCTGGTGGAAAACATATCCCATATCGTATTTATTTGTACGCTAAATCTACTAAGGAGGTCCTCATATGCGCTGATTCTTTCAGACGTTTAACCCTCCAGTGTTGTTCCTTGTTCAGTATTTTCACTTCATTTCACAGGGGCTGATTACTAGCTTTCCCTCCATACATGATCAGCTATGCCCGATTTCATCGTTGCAGCCCTTATTATGTCTTGTCGATGTTCCTCCAGCCTTTTAGAGGAGCCTTGTTTCGCCTTTATATTCTTTTCTACAACTGGAACGAATGGAGTACACATAGTTCTTGGTCTGTTCTTCTCAGTGTTAAGCTTTACTTGGCAGATATCTCTCCATATATTGGAGCTTCTGAATATTGTCCTGGTGTTCTATGGACTTCTTCTGAATCTTTTCCGATGAGACCTTGGCGTAAGGCAGACTTACGATTTTTACCCGGTGTTAGGGGTATCAAACGACCCCTTTCTTCACACTGTATGGATAGTGGGGATTAAAGCTGAGGTATTATCCGGTGATGGTTGGCTTGTGATTTACGGATAAATTGAACCTATTCTCTGTACGAGTTACTGGTACATCCAAGAAGGCTAGATGATTATTATTTTCTTCTACCATTGTAAACTGGACCGAATGACCAGCAGTATTTGTACAGCTTCCTGGTGCTGCCAACATATGAAGGTGTCATCTACATATCACAACCATACTATTAGCTGTAGTGGCGCTGTTCTTATAGGAATTTCCTCGAAATATTTGATGTATATATTTGCTATCACTGCTGACAACGGTGACCACATAGCCAAGCCTTCATATATCGTTCTTTAGTTGGAAGAATATTGTTTGTACACAGAACTTTAACATTTCCATCAGATTACCTATTGGAATGTTAGTTCGTTCTTCCAGGGAGGGATCTGATTCCAATCTGTCAGGGCTTTGTCTATAAGAACTCTGGTGAACAGGCTCAACACATTCAAGCTTACCACTTGATTACTATGGATGGGAGCCCGTTGGATCAATTTCACAAAGTGTTCTGAGTTTCTACCATAGGACGAGAAATTCCCTTAAGTAGGTTGACTATATCCATAAGGGATCTACTCAGCGGGTGATATGCTGGTCCCCTACAGCAACAGCAGCTGTAATAAAGGAGAAAATAAAATTTCAGCCAACCATGAAAAACAGCAGGACAGCAGCAGCACTCATCAGCAGGCAGAACAGATTTAAAGCTCCAAGTTCGCCACAGAGAATTGTCCAATAGGCCAGTAGATTAAAACGTTGGTTCGTAAATTTGGTGACATAGTAATTGTGAGTTCAATCCCTGGGCCGAGCAGTGCGTATTTGGATTCAATGGAAACAGAGTGAGCAATAACTGAGCAGTACGATAAATAAGAACATGGGCAGTGGAAGGAAAATAGTCTGCGTAGATTAAATAAAGCGATCGGAATTCCCTACAGATTACCTGGATCAATATAAACCCGATGAAGGCCGGGACACAACAACAAAGAAAAGGACAGTAGTGTGAATAAGAATAATTCCTCATCGCAGATATTCAGACATAAATTATTTCATCATTTGGATAAAGTAATTCATTATTTAGGTAGGCCCTCCTTCATTAATTAGATAAGAGCATTATTTATTATGGCATATTGAAGGTAAAAGTGATCGGAGGAAACAAGTGACTTTCTAAACGGATTCAAGGATAGCCGTCAAAAGGCCCCTAATGACATCGACAAATGATAAAGAAGCAAACAGTTACAGCAGAAGATAACAAGTGGTGGAGAATCAGGTTCGGACATGACACGAAGATTATTTAGTTATTTTCATAAGTCTATTATTTGATATGACATTATTATTTAATTATTTAGATGAAGGAAATTTTCGTTATTTAAATAGAATATTATTTCAGTTTTAAAATAAAACAATATTTCATTATTTAGGTAAGTCATTATTTCATTTTATATTTTTAAGTCTGTTCATATCTATCTAGTTATCTGTGTCATAGGCTGTTCATATCTATCGATCCATCAATCAGTAAATCTATGTAATTCAGTCTGTTCATATCTATCTATTTCAGTTTGTTCATATCTATCTATCTATCTATCTCAGTCTTTTCATTATCTATCTATTTCAGTCTGTTCATATGTATCTATCAGTCTGTTCATATCTATCTATCTATCTATCTATCTATTGTCTCAGTCTGTTCATATCTATCTAGCAATCAATCTGTCAAACAATCCATGTACCGATCTATAAATATATTAATAAAGACCTTGACCTCTAACTCCGTATCACATTTCTATCGAAAATGCGCAGTTTATTCTTAAAAGTTCTTACAAACAGAGCAACAGAGATAAAACAGCCACTCGAACAGACATGTTTGAGGCGTGGTTACTCAGCAATAGAGTATCTAGAAACAAGAAATCAATTGATGGTAAAAAAAAGAACAAACCATTTATTTTATCTTTGGATGACTATGAAACAGAATTTGACTCTGCCCTGTTTCAAACACTATGGCAACGCGATAATAAGGAAACCTCTATAAATTCTTTTGAGAATCTCGACAATAACAGGCCGGCAATAATTCGTCTACACGAAGAAAGTAAAGATTGGACAAGGAGCGAATGTCGGAGATATGATTTCACTTCAACTATTTACAGCAAACCACGAAAGTGTCTTCCGGAAAATAAACCGAGAAAGGATGGTAGGAAACAAATATGGAGAAGATTGAAATCATTTTCCTTTGACATTTTACGGAATCATCGAATAAATTCTGCACGATTTAAAAATGGAAAAGTGGAATGTAAAGTTTAAAATAAATAGAAATAAAACAATATTCCATTGTAATGTTGCGAAAAGAGCATCAAAACAAAAGATGAAGAAATGGAAGTTATCAATAAGCCGCATACGTTGGACAACTGATAAGATTAAAGAAAGCCCATGGAATTGCAATAAAAAAAACGTATAACAATAGGGTTGATAGCATTTAGTAATAATAAAGGTATAATGAAATGCATCCTACCAATATAACTAAAACCTAAAGTGCATAATGAATGTATATTTCTATCGATGACGTAGGGCTGCGAGACTTGGAAAGTAACAAAATCTTTTGGAAAAAAATTCAAAAAAGCAGACGTAGTAAATAAATAAGTGGCACGAGCAATGCTAAGTATAAATGGAAGCGACAGAAAAAGGTCAACAGGAATAAGAGAACGGACCAAGATAAGAAATATCAGAGAAGTGATTAAAAGAGAAAAATGTAGGTGGGCGGAGCACATAACAAGAAGAAGCGATAAGAGAGCGTGCGAGAGAGTGAGTAAAAGGTTGTTTGATTAAAGTGTAACCATAGGGGATGCGCAAATGCAACAGGAAAAGACTGGCTGATAAGACGTGACAGGGAAGAGCACGGTTATGGTCGTCATGGGATGATCAGCAGTTATCAATCGCTGATTATATATATATATATATATATATATATATATATATATATATATATATATATATATATATATATATATATATATATAAGTCGACATATTGATATGACAGTTGAATTGTCACAACAAATATGTATTGTAAAGTACTACCCACTGATTGGTGATTTATTCCTCAACTTGACGTCCATATTGTCTCATTGATTTTGCCGACGTGACCTTCATCTTCAGGTTTTCTCCTGTATTTTGGATAGAAGCTATTCCTTCCTTTGTTCAAATTTAAATTAAATGAAAGGGAGAAACTTTTCAGTGGGGGTGCCCCCCCAGGTACCCTCTTTGATCCAAATAAAATATATTTATCCAAGTACCCTGGGTAATGTAGTTAAAATAGGTTATGGGGGTCAATCTCCAAAATCCTAGGAGGAATTCGATAACAAACAAACATAGGTTACAGCTGTGTATATATATATATATATATATATATATATATGTGTGTGTGTGTGTGTGTGTGTGTGTGTGTGTGTGTGTGTGTGTGTGTGTGTGTGTGTGTGTGTGTATACGTTATACTCTAGAATATTTACACACACACTTCTTCCAACCACCCAACCAGCATAGATAAGCACCTGAGAAGTCATGGTCATAAAATGGATCTCAAAATTAGACTTATACAAAAGATGATTGTTTTAGAAGTGAAACTGATATCCAACATGCAAATCCACAATGTTTATATCTATTCACTTTCTACCTCGGATATTGAACATTTTTTCGAGCCAACTTTAAACAACATAACTTAAAACAACACAAATACATCTCATATATATATATATATATATATATATATATATATATATATATATATATATATATATATATATATATAAATATATATACATATATATATATATATATATATAATAAATTAATTGATTTAAAATATTTTTTCGCTACACAGTGATAACCATGTTTCAAAAATGGAAGCTAAAGCCTTCGAATTTAATTTTGTTTTTAAATTAAAGACATTAGTTCCATTTCCTCGTCAAACGAATTGAGCACTATTGTGTAAAAATAAAAATATCTATAAGAACACCGGATTTTATATTTTACTGTTCTTTCTTTTTATTTATATATATATATATATACAATTCTTGCTTGTTAGTAGCAGGAGTTATTGACTGTCTCTGAAGAAAGTGAACTTTGCCTGTAGTTTTCATTTGTTTTTGATCTAAATTTTTGGTCAGTCCTTGTATTGTTCAAAAGGCCACTTTCAAGTCGATTTAAGGAGAAGCTGGGAGATTCATGAGTTTTGGATTTCCCCCCTTAGTCGTTCTAACAGCTTTATTGGTTCCAGGGAAGGTGATGTTTGTGTTATGTGCATGTTATCTTTTAGGTGTTTTTGTATTTTCCTAAGTTTATCTTTTGTGTCTATTTCTATTCTTTCAATATTAGTAAATTTTGCATGGCTATTAAAATCATAGGCGGAAAT